>JAXQQM020070780.1:0-105000 GCA_034641835.2 Pinus albicaulis | reverse complement strand
ATTGCCGCTCATGCGCTACCGAGTGGGGATGGAGAGAAGATGAGAGTCGACGACCCTACAAATGACCCAAGGCCACTCTTCAGGCACACCCGAACAAACAACTCAGTTACCAACCCACCTTTCACACGAAAATCCAACCCCTCCCCCAACAAGCAAGCAAAACGGGAGGAGAAGAACAATATAGAGAAGAGCCGACATCGACAAAGCCAACGAGCGACATATCAAAACGCTGATTTCAACAGAGCAAACGTGCGACCAAGGGGCACGAGAGAGAGTTACCGGAGCGCCGATTTCAACAACGCCAACAGGCAGCCGGTCATCTCAAAGAGCCACACACAACAACCCCATCCAAATGCTAGAAAACAGAGTGGACGGGAGATTGTTCAAACATGCCTCCAAGGACAAGCATGGCCAACATTACCCCTCATATGCTACCGAGTGGTGATGGAGAGAAGAAAGTCGACGACCCTACAAATGACCCAAGGCCATTCTTCAGGCACAACCGAGCAAAACAACTCAATTACCAACCCACCTTTCACACGAAAAGCAAATCTGATAAGCGCACCCTCGGACAAAACAGGGCGACCCGAACGCCCCCATCCGTGCGCCCTCACCCGGGGTGACACGGAGCGCCCCCCCGAACGGACGCACATGGGAGCAAACGGCAAACGGGCCGCCCGGACGTGCACAAGGCACCCGGGCGGTCGCAACTTAGCAAATATGGCACGGGCTCCCTCGGGCCAAACGACCCGACCCGAACGGACGACATCACCCGACACGACCAAACGACCCGACCCGAACGAACGCCCTCACCCGGGGCGACACGGCGCGCCCACCCGAACGGGCCCCTTAGGAGCAAGCGCAAGCAGGCGCCGGACCGTGCCTGAGCACCGGGTGGTCACAACAAATCTGACACGGGCGCCCTCGGGTGGCGGCCGACCCTAACGGACGCCCTCACCGACACGCCCCGAACGAACGCCATCACCGTGCACGCGGCACGCAGGCCGAACAGGGCAGCTCATGGGAGCAAATGACAAATGGGCCAGCCGGACGTACCTGGACCGGCGGTCACAACCCAGCCAAATCGACACGGGTGCCCTCGGCCCAAACGACCCGACCCGAACGGACACCCTCACCCGGCACGACCAAACGACCTGACCCGAATGGACGCACATGGGAGCAAATGGCAAACGGGCCGCCCGGACGTGCACAAGGCACCCGGGCGGTCACAACTTAGCAAATCTGACACGGGCGCCCTCGGGCCAAACGACCCCACCCGAACAGACGACCTCACCTGGCACGCCCACCCGAACGGACGCCCTCACCCGGCATGACATGGCGCGCCCACCCGAACGGACGCCCTCACTCGGCCCGACACGTCGCGCCCACCCGAACGAACGCACATGGGAGCGAACGGCAAACGGGCTGCCCGGACGTGCACAAAATACCCGGGCGGTCACAACTTAGCAAATCTGACACGGGCGCCCTCGGGCCAAACGACCTGACCCGAACGGACGCCCTAACCCGGCACGACACAGCGCGCACGACCAAATGGACGCACATGGGAGCAAACGGTAAACGGGCCGCCCGGACGTGCACAAGGCACCCGGACGGTCACAACTTAGCAAATTTGACACAGGCGCCCTCGGGCCAAAGCACCCGACACGAACGGACAACCTCACCTGGCACGACCAAACGACCCGACCCGAATAGACGCCCTCACCGGGCACGACATGACGCGCCCACCCGAACGGACGCACATGGGAGCAAATGGAAAACGGGCCACCCGGACGTGCACAAGGCACCCGGGCGGTCACAACTTAGCAAATCTGACACGGGAGCCCTCGGACCAAACCACCCGACCCGAACAAACGCCCTCACCCGGCACGACCACCCGAATGGAAGCCCTCACCCGGCACGACCACCCGAACGGACACCCTCACCCGGCACGACACGACGTGCCCACCCAAACGGTTGCACATGGGAGAAAACGGCAAACGGGCCGCCCGAACGTGCACAAGGCACCCAGGGGGTCACAACTTAGCAAATCTGACACGGGCGCCCTCGGGCCAAACCACCAGACCCGAACGGACGCCCTCACCCGGCACGACATGGCACGCCCAACCAAACGGACGCACATGGGAGCAAACGGCAAACGGGCCGCCCGGACGTGCACAAGGCACCCAGGCGGTCACAACTTAGCAAATCTGACACAGGCGCCCTCGGGCCAAATGGCCCGACCTGACCCGAACGAACGCCCTCACCCGGCACGCCCACCCGAATGGTCGCCATCGTGCCGCACAACCAGACAACACAACACGAACGGATGCCCTCACCCGGCACGACCGAACGACCCGACCCGAACGGACAACCTCACCCGGCACGCCGAGACGAATGGACGACCTCACCCGGCGCGACACGGCATGACCGACCAAATGGACGCACATGGTAGCAAATGGAAAACGGGCCGCCCGGACGTGCACAAGGCACCCGGGCGGTCAAAACTTAGCAAATCTGACATGGGCACCCTCGGGCCAAACGACTCGACCCGACCCGAACGGACGCCCTCGCCCGGCATGCCCACCCGAACGGTCGCCATCTTGCCGCACGACCAAACGACACGACACGAACGGACGCCCTCACCTGGCATGACCAAATGGACAACCTCACCCGGCACGCCCACATGAACGGATGCCCTCACCCGGTGCGACACGGCACGCCCGACCAAACGAACGCACATGGGAGCAAACGGCAAACGGGCCGCCCGGACGTGCACAAGGCACCCGGGCGATAACAACTTAGCAAATCTGACACGGGCGCCCTCGGGCCAAATGACCCGACCCGACCCGAACGGACGCCCTCGCCCGGCACGCCCACCCAAACGGTCGCCATCGTGCCACACGACCAAACGACATGACATGAACGGACGCCCTCACTCGACAAGACCGAACGACCCAACCCGAAAGGATGCCCTCACCCGGCACGACCAAATGACCCGACCCGAACGGACGCGCATGGGAGCAAACGGCAAATGGGCCGCCCGGACGTGCACAAGGCACCCGGGTGGTTACAACTTAGAAAATCTGACAAGGGCGCCCTCGGGCCAAACGACCCGACCCGACCCGAACGGACACCCTCGCCGGACACGCCCACCCGAACGGACGCCATCGTGCCGCACGACCAAACGACCCGACACGAACGGACGCCCTCACCCGGCATGACCGAACGACCGGACCCGAACGGACGCCCTCACCCGGCACGACCGAACGACCCGACCCGAACGGACGCACATGGGAGCAAACGGCAAACGGGCCGCCCGGACGTACACAAGGCACCCGGGCTGTCACAGCTTAGCAAATATTACATGGGCTCCCTCTGGCCAAATGACCCGACCCGACCCGAACGGACGCCCTCGCCGGCACGCCCACCCGAACTGACGCCATCGTGCCGCACGACCAAACGACCCGACCCGAACGGACGCCCTCACCCGGCACGGCCCCACGGCCAGAACGACCCTACCCAAACGAGACGCCCTCACCGGGCCAGAGACCAAACGACGAGCCAAACGGACGCACATGGGAGCAAACGGCAGCGAGGGCCCTGGAGTGCACAAGGCACACGGGTGGTCACAACAGCAAATCGACACGGGCGCCTCGGCCAAACGGCGACCCGGCAAACGGACGCCCTCGCCGTACGCCACGAGAACGCGGACGCCATTGTGCGCACGACCAAACGACCCAGCCCGAACGGACACCCTCGCCCGGCACGCCCACCCGAACGGTCGCCATCGTGCCGCACGACCAAACGACACGACACGAACGGACGCCCTCACCCGGCACGCCCACACGAACGGACGCCCTCACCCGGCGCGACACGGCACGCCCGACCAAACGCGCGCACATGGGAGCAAACGGCAAACGGCCCGCCCGGACGTGCACAAGGCACCCGGGCGGTCACAACTTAGCAAATCTGACACGGGCGCCCTCGGGCCAAACGACAGATCGGGACCAGGCAGACGCCCTCACCCAGGCACGGCCGAACGGCCCAGGCGAACGGACGCCCTCACCGGCGCGCGCGACAAATGGGCGCGCGGAGCAAACGGCAAGCACGCCCGGGCGTGCACAAAGGCACCCGCGGTCACAACAGCAAATACGACACGGGGCGCCCCTCCCGGGCAACGGCAGGCAGGCCAGAACGGACGCCCTCACTAGGCACGCCCACCCGAACGGACGCCCTCGGGCCAAACGACCCGACCCGAACGGACGAGCTCACACGGCACGACCGAACGACCCGACCCGACCCGACCCGAACAGACGCCCTCACCCGGCACGCCCACCCGAGCGGACGCCCTCGGGCCAAACGACCCGACCCGACCCGAACGGACGCCCTCACCCTGCACGACCAAACGACCTGACCCGACCCAACCCGAACAGATGCCCTCACCCGGCACGCCCACCCGACCCGACCCGACCCGACCCGAGCGGACGCCCTCACCCAGCACGCCCACTCGACCCGACCCGACCCGAACGGATGCCCTCGGCCCAAAGGACCCAACCCGACCCGAACGGACGCCCTCACCCGGCACGACCAAACGACCCGACCCGAATGGACGCCCTCACCCGGCACGACTGAACGACCCGACCCAACCCGAACGGACGCACATGGGACCAAACGGCAAACGGGCCGCCCGGACGTGCGCAAGGCACCCGGGCGGTCACAACTTAGCAAATCTGACACGGGCGCCCTTCGACCAAATGGCCCGACTCGGACATACGCCCTCACCCGGTGCCACACGACCCGCCCGACTGAACGGATGCACATGGGAGCAAACGGCAAACGGGTTGCTCGGACGTGCACAAGGCACCCGGGCGGTCACAACTTATAAAATCTGATACGGGTGCCCTCGGCCCAAACGACCCGACCCGAACGCCTTTGGCCGGGCGCCCTCACCCGACGCACCCGACCCGACCCGAACACGTTTGGCTGGGCGAGTCGGGTGACCCAAGACTGGGCGCCTCTGCACGAACTGCACTACAGTGCGGAAGCCATTCCGGGAGCGTCCGAAGTCGGAATTGAGTGCCGTAAATTGCAGAATGTGCGTATTGACGGGTCGCATCTAACCATACAGTTGGGAAACGGATTGGACACACAGGGAGCTCAAGGGACGGTCTAAACGGATTTGTAGTGCCGATTTGAGTGACCCGGCAGCACTTGGGCAGTTTTGTGCAGGATATTCCCAAGGTGAATTCTGATGATTGTAAATGATTGTTGTAGGCTATTTTGATGGTTGACAAGCCTTAGGGCTTGGTCAAAAGGCTAACTTGCCTTGCCAAGGAGCAGAAGTGGCTTCTGCTGGATTGAAACTTATTATTTCATATTTATCATTTATTAATAATCTGCCCCTCCTGTACAAGGAGCACACTTGTGGATTGATATTGATGTTTTGTTATTTTCTTTAATATTGATAAGGCGTAGTCTACATACTTATATTTGGAAAAGAAAAAGTACTTCGTAGTGCCGCACCCGTACATAGCGTGTTGAAAGACACCGTACGATAGGGTTGACAACTAGGCACACTAAACAACTCATACATTTTCGACACGGCCTCCCCTCACACGACCCGACCCGAACGCATTTTCGGGCGCCCCCGTCACCCGCACGCACCGACCCGCCCCTAACGAGGGCACAAAGGAGGAAACGTGCAATCGGGTCGCACGAACGCGCGCGCGCGTGCGCTCACAATCAGTATTTTTTATACGGCTCTCCTCGACACGCACCACCCACGTCGGGCGCTCACGACGGCACGACCCGACCCGCCCGACCCAAGGCACAAGGGAGCAAACGGAAAATGGGTCGACGAACGCGTGCGTACGAAGAAGTCACACCCCATTTTTTATACGCCCTCGCATGGCACACCACCCGTCCCGCCAAACGAAGGTACAAGGGAGCAACGGAAATCGGCTGCGAACGTGCGGGCAAATGCTATGTCATAACTTAGCATTTTACATGTACCGCCCTCACACGCACCGACCCGAACGCGTTTCCTTGGGCGCCCACGCACCGCGCACCCGACCGACCTTGCTTTCCCCGCTCGGTGGCGTGCATCCCAGCACCGAAACCGCACCGCCCCGATCTCGCCCTCAAAGGAACTGTGATGATCGCAAGATCATCGTAGTATGAAGCCTCCAATGAATGAAACCTCCACCATGAACTCCCACGCATCATCCCATCCAGCGCGTGTTAGCGCTGTATTGCTCACGCAGTGCGAGCCACAAGTTGTTCTCACCGCAAGTCATATGAATGTGCTCGTAGGTCGGGGCCGGGTATCCAACCAATGCTCCGTCGTTCAGCAACAACGCCCATCACCTCATCTATACATCCTGCGGGCACTGTCTCCATCATGCTCGCATACCTTCTTGACACCCTCCATGATGCCATATAAGTGGGCACCAAGAAGTGCACCGTACAGCTGCCCCACATAGTTCCGCCATGCCCTCGTGTCAATGTACATGACTTTGTTTGCCCATGTGTCCATCAAGAGTAGACTCGCTCAACTCAGCCACACATCACCGATGTGTATAGGCATGTGCCAAGTGCCCTCGGTCACTTCTACCATCATCATGGGTACTTCCTCCAAGGCTTTCCTTGGCGAAAGGTGCACCAAGAGTTCCTTCTGGTTGTAAGCTGGCAAGAAGTCTACCTGCATAATGCCCTACCACCACAGCAAACATGAGTCATGCTGCACCCACCAGCTTCTCATGTGGCTAAGCATGACCCGCATTCATCACAGCAGACTGTTCCGCCCTGTCACGGGAATTTGAACCCCACTAGAGCCAGGCCTGCACTTCTTATCAAGGCCCAACAAGAAACGTCTCTTTGCTTCTTCACCGTGCTGGGTTCACTCCATAGTCATCCTATGAAAGGTCCTCCACAGGCTGAAAAGGAAGCCGATCTTCTTCCCCATCCCTGCACACGGTCCAGCCTCCCGCATGCTCTGTTCGGAAACACGCAGCCATGTCTTCATGAAGAATCCTAAGCGAGTGTCCTCCGTCCTCACCGCTCGTCCGCAATGCTTCCGATCCTCGGCATCGCTCGCTCATAAAGTTCTCCTCGATCATTGTCACTTCGGCAAAATTTTTCAGTGTGGTTCATCCCTCAATGCTCGCAATGCTGGGTGTCCGTGTTCAACTTGTCTCCTCCACGGGAGTTCTTCCTCGTATCATATCCGCATCCTCAACATCCTCCTTAATCATCCATCACCGATGCTTGCGATGTGCTTGGCACCCAGTCCAACCCGTTCACCGAAGTTTGTCCTCGACTTTCACCACAACTGCAGCATCCTTGTGAGAATCATCCACCATCAATGCTTGTAATGTGCTTAACCGTCCAACTTGTTCACTGGGCCTTCTTCTTGACTTCAATCATCATATCTACAACATCCTTTGGTTCGCTTGCCAAAGTGGGCTCTCTATGCCACCATGCTTCATCTTTCCAAGGTCTCTAAGCTTCTAGTAAGCTTATCAATTAACTTCCTCGCTCTTCTTCCACCTTGTCCATTTCCTCGGCCGGAGAATTCTCACTTTCTTCATAAGTCGAAACATTTCATCTTTTCTCATGCCATATCCTCCTTGCACAATGTATCAATGGTCCCACTCGCTCATCAAACCTCTTTTCCACTTCCTTCGTACTTTCTTTAATTTCTTTGAAGTTCATTTCCAATGAAACAAACTCATCCATCAAGCTTCAACACCACCTTAACGCTCGTTAAATTCGTATCCTTCAATAATAATAAAGCCACAAAAATGTAGCTCGATACCAACCTATTGCCGCCCTTACACCGTGGTAGTCTCCGGCGCTCTATGCATGTGCGCACTACCTTATTTTTCTCTTTTTCAAATACCTGGGTCACAGACTATGCTCTAACCTCCAACACTTTACGAATTAATCTTCCAAAGTGCTCCCCGTGCGGAAATAAACAGCAATAAACATCAATATCAAACCACATGAACGCCATACATTCAAGTGAGAAAATCTCACACAAGTCCGCCGTATTATGCTTCAACATGTATGAATTCGGGCAATAACTATACAAACAAGCTCTGCGAAACCATTTATGCTTCTTTACAAATGTGTTGCACTGTCTAGCCTTAACAGCTCTCAACAAAGGCAAAATCCAAAGGAACCCCAAAATTCCTTCGAACATGTTTCTCGAAGTCCGCGCGACCTCGTTGCCCGAGGCGGGTCACTCGGCCGCGTACGCCCGCACTCGAACGCGTTTCCGCACGCAGCCGACCGGGCCGCCACGGTCTCCAGACATACTTCTCGAACGCGTTCGACCCGACCTCTCCGCCGAATAATCTCCGTGCCTTGAACATCGTCCCCGTTTAACGCGCCGCACGAACCCCGACTCGACCGAACGCGCCCGCCCGCCGATCGTTCTGCGTCCCGTGGAAGGAACCCAACTCGCTGGCGACCAAACACCGCACCACACGTGCTCGCAAGGAACCCGACCCGGACCGCGGGTGAACGCCGAACGGAGCGTCCCACTCGACCGTACCGTTTCTGCCACGGCTTCGCCCACCCCACCTTCGCTCGGCTTCGAGCATTAGCTCGCTGTCGGTGGGATTAGCAAGATGTTGATGTCCCTTATTTCCTCATCGTCCATCGCACGTCCCTCTTTCGTATGTGCCTTTGCTCACATTGCTTCCATGGTGGCCGGACCCACATGAGGCCGGGGCCGTTGAACGCCCACAAAGCCTGGTTACGCACGGCAGCATTTCTCCTTAACGCGGCCGCCACCACGACCGGCCCGAGAAACCTCCAAGTCAACACACGGCCATTTTTGGACGGCCAGTGCACGGCTGCCCTAAATGCCGTACTCGTCACTGTGATAACGTTGCATAGTAGACGAACGACAGCCATCTCGTCGGCGCCCGCCTAACCTTCCGTCGGGTTTTGCCGTTCGCCAGGCGATGGCCGAACGTTCGTTCAACGCCTTCCGTCACGTCTTCGGCTCGGTGGGTCTTACAAGGGAAGTTTCTCTGGCTGCGAAGTGGCGAGCAATTGACGGTGTCCGTCGAGCAGGACATGAAACTCATTTCGTACAATGCTTGGGCGACCGTCACGCGTGGGGCGAGGAAACTTATCATGCCCTAGACTCCCATGATCTTTTCAACCGTGAAGTTAAGGTATTTTAAAAAAGGCGAATACCGTACTTCTTTTTCGTAACACCACATGTAGACCCACCTTAGCAACACTTGTTAAATTAGTTAACCAAATTTTTTTCAATGTGCGGAAAACACAAACATCATCATCACATCCATGCGTGCACGCCTACATACATATAAGGGAGGGGCACCCGCGCGCTGACAATGGCTCCGTTTTGACATGTTTCTATAAATACAATAGACATAACTTCAATCTGCAGTGGACTTTCTTTGTTTCTTTGCGATAAGTAGCTACTTTTGTCCAAGCTTACAATGCTTGGAGCCCACAACACCACACAAAGACTAGAATTCACCGGGAACATCCCCATAAAACCCGCTGCGCTGCCGTGTCACCCGGGTCGACACCCAACATTTCCAGACCTCTCGCGAGCTCTCCGTTCATCTAATCCGCCCCCAACTATGTGTAGTTAGCTTTGCTCCACTGTACCCACCGTTCAACTTTTTGGCACTCAATTCCGACTACGATGCCTTCTGCACACCGAATCGGCGCCTTGACCGTGTGGACGCCCGCGGAGAAGTTCCGCACGCCCGCAGACATGTCGCACGACTTGACCCCGCGCGTCGACTTCCGACCTGCCTTATGCCGTGACACCGCAGGTTCCACACGCCCGCACGTCAACAACCCTGCCGTGACCCGCCCACCCTCGCGTCATCGCCAGCCAGAGCCTTTTCCACCAACGGTCGTTGTCAGTCGGTGGGCCTGGGTCACCGCGGCCCGGGCGGCTGCTTGATCGTTGCCGACACCCTCCGTCATCCGCACGACGATTAACACGCCGCATTGCGGCGTGTTGTGGGTCACCTTGGCCGACCCGAGACGACCTCATCGTTCAAATCGTCCGCCCACTCGGGTAGCGGGGCCGGGCCGCTCAATCCGGTGGCGGGGCCGCTCACACTCCCGCCGACGCCCGACATTTCGACCGTAACGTCGCTTTTTCCAATGCCACCACCGCGTGCGGCACGCACCGCGCCGCCGGGGCCGCCACACACCCACGCCGTGTGGTTACCCGGCGCGCCGCCCGCAACGTCGCATGGCCCTCGACCGCGCTGACGGCGCCGCGCGCGAACGCGCGCTCACAGTCTGGGGCTCGAAAACCCAACCTTCCCCTCGCATTTGGAGCGGCTTCCGCCGCGATTAGCAGGCACAAACCCCAAGTTCCGAGACCACTGCAGAGGCGGCTTCTCACGCCACAATGGGGAGCCCCAAGTTCGCTAGGTTTAAAGCTGCTTCTTCGCTGCGCGCTCGATGGAAACAACGCAGTTCCCGAACTTGGGTGATTACGGCTGCCGCGACATGGAAACCTGCCCCGTCGACCAGGCACGGTTTTTCGCCTATGGGGAGATGAAAACTGCGGTTCCCGTTAACTAGGCGGTTTTCTGCGCGGGCCAAGCCCTGTGCTCTCACAGTGCCTGTTGCTCGTCGGGCCGCGCGGGGAACCCGAGCTCCCCACACCGAGGCCATGGCTTCGTCGTGGCGGACGTGGAAATCCCCGAGCTTCGGAATTGGCATCCGTCGTGGCCGCAAAAATGGGAACCTCCCGAGCTCCGCGGACCGGGTGGCGGTTTTCAGCCGCGCCGTGACATGGAAACTCGGAGCCCTCGACATACCATGTATCATTACGACGCAACATGGACCCCCCATACCTCGTTGCGGCTGGGGCCAGCGGTTTTCCATCGTGGCGGGGACATGGGAACCCTGTGCTTCTCACTAGAAATTTTTCCGCCGTACACGAAATGTGAAACTCATTTTCTCCAAATTGGGGCGCCCGTCCGCTGCGGTGGGCGAAATGAAGGTTTGTATTCGCCGCGACATGGCGGCACTCGAGGCCCCCGCGATTGGATCCGTTCAAATGACACCAGCTTCCTAGACCGGCGAGCGGTTTTATCATCATGGAACCTGCTTCCGTTGCATGCTAGGGGGCCATGGAAACCTCGTTGCCGCTCAGGCGAAGGAAACCCCAAGCCCCCGGCCGGGGCGCCGCCCTCCGCCGTTTGTCGCGAAATGGAAACCTCAATTTCTAACAGGTTTCTTGGGCGCGGGAGGACGCGAAACCATGTTCCGTTATGTCTGGCCGGGTTTTACGCCGTGCCGCGATGTGGAAATTTCGGGGTTTCTGCAGACCACTGCCAAGTTCAGAGACCAAGCCACCCTCTCAGAAGGCAGTGGCATGGAAACCCCGGCCCCCGCCTCAAGCAAAGAAACGATTTCGACATGCGAACAAAAGAAACGTACGTTGAATGAAAAGGCGATCGGCAATGATAGTCGTCCTGACCTTGAGTAAAGGACAAGAGTCAAGTTCGAACGAGGCGACCAAGGCCACCCCCGCGGACCGTGCGGGGGGGGCCACCTCCTTCCCCACCCCACAATACCCCGTCGGCGTACGGCCGCCCCAAAGGATTCTTCTCCTCAACGGATCGTCAATTGAACCCCCGCAGCCCCGACCGAGATGCTCACGATCGCGGCGGGTACCCAAGCCCGAATGGGATGTTCAAGACCCTCTCACTTATTTAAAGTTTGAGAATAAAGCGAGGCATTACGCCCGATGCCCTAATCATTTGCTTTACCCGATAAAACTCGCGCGGTGAGCCTGCACCTATCCCGAGGAAAACGCAGGAATGGCACCACCAGATGGTTCGATTAGTCTTTCGCCCCTATACCATGTCGCTCAACGATTTGCACGTCAAAGATCGCTTGCCCAGCTCACACAAGAGCCTTCCGCCCGCCCCCCGTGAGCAACTACCATCTTTCGGGTCCCAACAGTGTGCTTGCACTCGAACCCTTCGCATGCTTTCCGAAGGTCGGTCGACGATGCACCCGCAAAGAGGATCTCGCCCACCGTCTTGCGCTCGCAGCCTTCAAACCCGCCGACTCGCACACATGTTAGACCCCGGGTCCTGTTTCCGCACCCGGCCGACGGTATGCCCGCCAACCAACACCACGAGCGTTAGTGCACACGGCCCGCCACAAGGGCGCGCCCGTCCCTCGACCACCGCACCAAAGCAAACCGACAAAAGCGGTACTCCACCCGCGCTGTGACGAATGCGTGTTGTTCTCGTGTTGCTGGTTTGCACCCAAGTCGGTGCCGCACCAGCTCGAGTTGCTCCATCTACTTCTCCTGCACCCCACACTTTAATCCCTTTTCAAAGTCCTTTTCATCTTTCCCTCGCGTACTTGTTCGCTATCGGTCTCTCGCCCGTATTTCCTTGCCTCGGGATGACTCGACACCCCAATTAGGGTCGTATTCCAACAACCCGACTCGCCGACACCGCCGTGATGCGGCAGGTCCCGGCCCGACGGGGTCGTCACCCTCTGTGCGCCCTTCTCCAAGGGACTCGGCTCTGTGTCCGCCGCCGAGGATGCTTCGTTGTGACCACAATTCGTGCGATGCTACCACCCGATTTTCATGTCGGGTTTCCTTCCCCGCCTTGCTCGCCGCTACTAGGTAATCTCAAAGTTTCTTTTCTTCGCCACGAGGGCGCTATAAACTCGCCGGTGTTCTCAACAGCTGAAGTCGCAAGTTGGACGAAATTCCAGCCTACCCAATGGGAGGACAAGAGAGAGAAAAAGCTCCGTGATGCCACAGAGCCTGGCATTTGCCACGCGATTGCCCAACCAAGGGGACAAGATCACTCGCTGTCGACGGCACGCCACCAAACATCGACTCACATTTCACCAACCACACCGCATTTGGCACGCACGACCACTCGTCGCTCTCCCCACCATACCGCAAGGAGCACGTTGATTGGCGCACGCCCGCACAAACGCAGCCCTTGCCGAAGCCCTCGCGCAATCGTGTTCAAAACCTTGGCGATTCACGGATTCTCCGCAATTCACACTAAGTATCGCATTTCGCCACGTTCTTCATCGTAACAAGAGTCGAGATATCCGTTCCGAGAGTCGCTCTGCATGGCCAGAAATATCGCACCCCCACGAGAAATGGCTAAAAGCCAACCCAACGACAACGTGCCGCAACAAGCTCCCCTCTCCCCTCAAGACAACCGCACCCATAACACCCACCACCAAAGGGAAGGGGCTTTAACAAGAAGAGCTTTTCCAAACCCCGTGTTTTCAAAAGGGTAGAATTGTAAAGAACGACACCGAGAAGGACTAGGGTGGCCACCCCGAAAACTCGCACTTCTTTTCGTCTCACGAACATCAATCCCACTACAACTCTTTTTCTCCGTAAAGACGGGGGGTCGAACGAGGTGCAAGAAACATATGAAATAAAGAGAAACGTCATGGTCGTGGCACTGGGTAGAGGCGTCCGTCTGTGTTTGCCATTTGGTCGAGGGGCGCCCGTAAGCGACGAGCAGCGACCGGCCGCGGTTTTCGTAGGCGTTCGTGGCGCTGCTTGCCGCTTGGTCTCATGTGCGCTCGCTCAGGTCGGGTCGGGTCGCTCGCCGGGCGAGGAGGGCGCCTGCTTGCCTTCGCCGCCGGTCGGCGGTGAGGTGTTCGTCAAGCCGCCGGCCCGGCGCGCCTGCTCGCCGCCGCGCTCGTCGCTCGTGAGGGCGCCTGCTCGGCCAAAGTTGCCGGTCGTACCGGGGAGGGCGCTCGTCGGCCGGTTGGGTCGTTGTCGCGGCCGGTGAGGGCGCTCGTCGGGTCGTCGGCCGCCGGCCGAGGCGCTCGTCGGCCGGCCGCTTGGGCGGGCGAGGGCGCTCGTCGCCGGCCGCCGTCGGGGCGGCCGGTGAGGCGCTCGTCGCCTGGCCGGCCGGCCGGTCGGCCGCATGGCCGGGGCGCCCTGCTCGGTCGTGGCCGGCCGCCGGCTCGAGGGCGCCTGCTCGCGGGCGCTCCGGGGACAAGGCCTGCTCGTGTTGGGGTCGGGTTTTCCGGCCGCCTTGGCCGCCGTAGGCGCCTGCTCGGCCTGGCCGGCCGGCCGCCGGTTCCAGGGCGTCTGCTCGCGGGTGTTGGGTGAGGGGCGCTCTCGTTTGCCGGCTTCGCTGCCGGTCGAGGGCGCTTGCTTATCGGCGGAGTGACCGCCGGGAAGCCAGGTACGCCCGAGCGGCTCGCCTGCTTGCTCTTGGCGTCCGCCGGTCGAAAGGTGAGGGCGCCTCGTCGGCCGGGTCGCTCGCCGCCCGTGAGGGCGCTCTGCTCGGCCGCCGTTGGCCCAGGGTGCCCAGGCGCGACGGTCGCGGACTGGCCGGTGTTTCGCGGCACGCCCTGGGCGGGCCCGCTTGCTGCTTGCTCATGTGCGCTCTCGCTTGCTTGGCCGTTCGCCGCCGGGCGTAGCGCCTGCTCGGGCCGGGTCGTTGCCGCGCGGTGAGGGCGCCTGTCGCTTTCTAGCCGCCTCGTGGCCGCGCGAGGGCATCCGTCGGCCGGCCGGTGAGGTGTCTGCTCGCTGGCCGCCCGCTGCAGCCGCGCAGGGCGTTCGCCTGGTCGGGTCGTTTGGTCGTGGTAATGCGCACCTTGTCGGGGTGGGCGTGTCGGCGCAGGGCGCTCTTTCGGCTTCGTCGGCCGCCGGCCCAGGGCGCCGGTGTTGACGGGGAGTAGTTGGGGATCACGGTGTTTTGTAACGCCTGGGCGTTCGCTCGCTTGCTCCCATGTGCGCCTGCTCGGGCCGGTCGTTTGTCTTTGCCGTGAGGGCGCCTGCTCGGCTTCGGGTTGCCTTATTGCATGCTGGTTGAGGGTATCCATTCAAAGCCGTCGCTTTTGTCATGGCGACAATGGCGCCTGTCGGATGTATGGCTAAGTAGGGCGCTCTGCTTCGGTCAAGCGTCGTTTGGCCCCAGGGCGCTTGCCGCGTCAGACTTTGTTGTGACCGCCAGGTTTTGCATTTCCGGGCAATTTACCGCCGTTGTTTCGCGCGCCTGCTCGGGCCGGGTCGTTTGGCTTCGTCGGGGAGGGCGCCTGCTTCGGGCCAGCTTTGCCGTTCTCGGGCAGAGGTTCAATGGCGCCGTTGTCGGTCGCGGCGCACGAGCAGCGTTCAGCTGGATGTACGCGGTGTAACTGCTCGGTGCTCGCCGTCGTTGTTCAGCCAGGTCGACGGCGTGTTGTGACCGCTGGCGTTTTCGTGCGCTCCTGTGGCTCGCCGCTCATTTGCTCCCATGTGCATCTGCTCGTGTCGGGTTGCCGGTCGTGGTTGTGAGGGCGTCCGTTTCCTGGTCGGGTCGTCAGCTGTGCTGTGAGGGGCGCCTGTTGCACGGTCGTTTGGTCGTATGCACGTATGGCGACCGTCGCGGGCGTGTCGCCAGGGAAGCGCCCGGTTTCGGGTTGCCGTGTTTAGTCTTAGGGTTTCCGTGTCGTGATTGTTGTGATCACTGGTGCCTTGTACCGTCCGGGTGGCCCATTTGCCATTTGTTCCTACGCGCGGTCAAAGGCCTGTGGTCACGCTGTGAGGGCGCCTGCTCGCCTTCGTCGCGGTTGTCTGCTCGTCGCACAGGAGGGCGTCCATTCGTCGCGTTGCTCGTCGGCGCACGGCCGGCGACCGTCGGGGCAAGCGAAGTAGGGCGCCTGCTCGCCTGCCCGCCGCCTGCTCCAGGGCGCTGCAGCCATTTGCGAACAGACCGCCGGCAAGCCTTGCTCAGCGCCTGCTTGTCGCCGCTACCGCGCGCTCGCTGTTCGGCCGGCCGCACGGGTGAGGGCGCCTGCTCGCAGGGCGCAAGCCGGTGAGGCCGTCCGCCGGTCGTGGGTCGCCTTGTCGCCGGGAGGGCATCCATTCGTGGTCGGGTCGCCGTCAGCGGCACGCCAAGGCGACCGTTTCGGTGGCGGCGAAGCAGGGCGCCTTATCTCGCCCGGTTCGCCGCTTGGTTTTGCGGTTTCGTCGATTTGCTGCTGGTGGGATCACTGGAAGCCTTGTACCTCGAGCGTCTTGCTGCTGCTTGCTCCGCGGTGTGTCCGGTTGGTCGCGCGGTCGGCCGGTGAGGGCGTCCATTCGGTGGCCGGGCGGTGAGGGCGTCCTCGTTCGGGTCGTACTCGGTGAGGTCGCTCCGTTCGGGTCGGGCCGTTTGGCCCCAGGGCGCCCGCGCGCTTTGCTGCGCCCGGCTTCTCGGTGCTCGTGCGCGTCCCTGCATGCCCGCTCACGTTTTTTCCCGCGGTGCGTCCACCGGGGGCGCTCCGTGTCGCCTGTGTGAGGGCGCGCCCGACGGCGTTCGGTGTCGTGGCTCGTTTTGTCCGAGGGTGATCTTATCGTATCGGCTTTTCGTGTGAAAGGTGGGTTGGCACTGAGCTGTTTTGCCTTGGCCAGCTCCAAGAACGGCTCTTGGGTTTGTAGGGTTTGACTTTTCTTCTCTCCATCACCACCTTGACATATGAGTGGCAATGTTGGCCATGCTTGTCCTGGAGGCATGTTTTAACAATCTCTCCCGTCCACTCTATTTTCTAGCATTTACGCGGTTATTGTGTGTGGCTCTTTGAGATGAACGCTCACCGTTGGCGTTGTTGAAATCGGCTCTCCGGCAACTCTCTCGTGCTCCTTGGTCGCACGTTGCTCTCGTTGAAATTAGCGCCACATGTCACTGCTGGCTCCTTGTCGATGTCGGCTCTCTATATTGTCTTTCTCCTCCCTTTTTGCTTGCTTTCTGTGGGGGAGGGGTTGTATTTTCTCTCGGTGGCCCTTGAGACAATCGGTCGAGCGCCTATGTCAGCTCTCGTGCCCCTTGCTCGCCTCGTTGGCTTCGTCGATGCTGGCTTCGCTATACCGCCCACCTCCCTTTTGGTGGGTTGGAGCGGGGCTATTCCGTTGGCTTCGTGAAATCGGCTCCTCGGCATATTGTTCACCTCTCCCCTTGGTGGGGGAGGTTGGATTTTCGGTGAAAGGTGGGGTTGGGGTGAATCGAGTTGGTTGGTTCTGTGCCCGAAGAGTGGCCTTGGGTCATTTTTAGCCGTCGACTCGCTCTCTCTCCATCCCCACCTCGGCAGCGCATGACAAGAATGCGGCTGCGTTTGGTTCCGGGGAGGCACAGAAAAGAGTTACCCTCCCTCTCGTGTTCTCGCAGCTGGATGAGGTCGCTCCTGTGGCTCCTTGAGAATCGGCGAACGCTCATGTCGTCTCGTGCTCCCTTGCTCGCCCGTTGGCCCGATGCTGGCTCTTCACCATATTGTTCATCTCTCCCTTTTGGTGGGTTGGAGACAGGGATTTCATCTCGTTGGCTTCGTGAAATCGGCTCCTTAGTATATTTTTCACCTCCCTCCTTCGGTGGGGGAGGCTGGATTTTCGTGTGTAGCGGTGGGGTTGGTAACCCAGGGTTTCTTGTTCGGTGTGCCTCAAGAGTGGCCTTGGGTTATTTGTAGGGTCGTCGACTCTCGTCTTCTCTCCATCCCCACTCAAGAGTTTACGAGTAATGTTGGACATGCTTCTCCTAGGAGGCATATGAAAAGAGTTACCTTCCGTCTGTGTTCCTCAGACGGATGAGGTCGCTTCCGTGTGGCTCTTGTAGGCGAATCGGGTTTGGCCGCCTATGTCGCTCTCGTGCCCTCGCTCACCCGTTGGCTCCACGCGATGTTGGCTTTGCGCCATATTGTTCACCTCCTCCCTTTTTGGTGGGTTGGAGAGGTGGGCTTTTGTCTCGTTGGCTTCCTAAATCGGCCCTGTGATATTGTTCACCCTCCTCCCTTTGGTGGGGGAGGGTTGGATTTTCGTGCAAGGTGGGTCGAAATCGAGTTGCTTGCTCGGGTGTGCCCAAGAGTGGCCTTGGGTCATTTGTAGGGTCGTTGTCTCTCGTCTTCTCCATCACCACCCCGTACGATGAGCGGTAATGCTGGCCATGTTTGTCCCGGGAGTGCACATGTGAAAGAGTTACCCCTTCCGTCCGTGCCTCGCAGTTGGATGAGGCCGCTCCGTGGTTTCCTCGAGACAACCGCCGAGTCGGGGTCATGTCGCTCTCGTGCCCCCTTGCTCGCTCGGCTCCGTCGATGTTGGCTCTTCGCTATATTGTTCACCTCCTCCCTTTTTGGTGGTTGGAGGAGGTGGGCTTTTGGTCTCGCTGGCTTCGTGAACTCGCCTCCTCGCTATATTGTTCACCTCCCTCCCCTTTCTATGGGGGGAGGGGTTGACTTCCCGCGCAGGCGAAGGAAACTGTTGCCGTGTCCGGTGTGCCCGAAGAGTGGCTCGGGGCTGAGCCAGTCGACGACTCTCATCTTCTCCATCCCCACTTGGGTAGCGGCGAGCGGTAATGTTGGCTAAGGGCCTTGCCTGGGGAGGCATATGAAAAGAGCTACCCTTTCGCTCTGTTCTCAAGAGTTGGATGAGGTTGCTCCTGCATGCTCCCCGAGAACCGGTCGGTCGCCATGTCGCTCGCGGCCCCTTGCTCGCCGTTGGTTCGCGTCGATGTTGGCTCGCTAGGCTGTTCACCTCTCCTTTTTTGGCTGCTGAGAGGTGGCCGGTCTCGTTGGCTTCGTGAAATCGGCTCCTCGCTATATTGTTCACCTCCTCCTTTCGTGGGGGGGAGGGGCGAGATTTTTGTGTGAAAGGAGGGTTGGTAACCCATTAGCTTAACAAAAAAGTGCCCGCACATGGCGGGCACCCGGCGTGTCACGTACTTAGAGACCCGAGACGGCGCCCCTTGCCAACGACCCGACCCGACCCGGGACCCGGGACGCCCCCTACCTCCCGTACGACCGAACAACCCGACCCGAACGACGCTCACCTTGCCGCCCGACCAAACGGACGCAGGCGATGGCTGCGAAACGGGTCGCCCGTACGTGCACAAGGCACCTGTGCGGTCACACCGAACCGACGGCGCCCGTGCGAAACGAACCGACCCGACCCAACGGACGCCTCACCCGACGCCGCCCGAACGGACGCCACAAACGACCCGACCCGACTCGTACCCGAACGGACGCTCACACGGCACGACCACCACCCGACTCCAACCCGACCCGAACGACCCCCACTCCAAGATGCCCACCCGACGGACGCCGGCCAATGACCCGACTCGACCCGACCCGACGCCCCCACCCGCACGACCAAACAACCCGACCGACTCGACCCGGACCCGGACGTCCTCACCGCACGCCCACCCAACCCAACCCGACCCACCGACCATTCTCGACCTCGACGGACGCCCCCCACCCGCACGCCACCCAACCCGACCCGACCCGAATGGACGCCGGGCCCAAACGACCCGACCCGACCCGACCCGGGACGCCCTTGCCCGTACGACCAAACGACCCGACCCAACCCGAACGGACGCCCTCACCCGTGCGCCCACCAAACCGACTCGACCCGAACGACGCCCTTGGGCCGCGAAACGACCCTAACGAATGCCCTCACTCGCTACGACCAAACGACCCGACCCGAACGACGCCTACCCGCACGACCGAACGTACCTTGCGACCACCCAAATCGACGACATGGGACCAAACGGGATCGAAGCCACCGGGACGTGGCACAAGGCACCCGGCGGTCACACCCTAGGCAACCGACACGGCGCCCTCCTACCAAATGACCCGACTCGACGACGCCGCCACTCAGTTGCCAGGAAGACCCGCCCCCGACCGAACGGACGTACAAGGGAGCAAACGGTGAACGGTCGCCGACGTGCACAAGGCACCCGGCGCTGCTACAACTTAGCAACCGACACGGCACCCTCCGCCAAACGACCTCGACTCGAACGCCTTCGTCGGCGCCCTCACCCGACGCGCCCCGACCCGACCCGAACGCGCGAGAACAAGCAGTCGAGTGACCCAAGACCGGCGCTCGCACGAAATCGGCATTTACGCGGCGGAAGCTACTTCGTGAGCGTTCTGGAGTTTTAATCGAGTGCCGTAAATTGTAAAAAGTTCGTATTGACGGCCGCATCTAACCGTACAGCTTGG
The DNA here is from genome assembly GCA_034641835.2 of Pinus albicaulis. Classification (NCBI taxonomy): domain Eukaryota; kingdom Viridiplantae; phylum Streptophyta; class Pinopsida; order Pinales; family Pinaceae; genus Pinus; species Pinus albicaulis. The sequence continues at coordinate 85,023 of JAXQQM020070780.1, read as the reverse complement.
GGTTGCATTTGGACAATAAGCAGAGCCGAGGGACTGCTCAACTGACGAAAACATTTGGAGTGACCCGCACTTGGGCGTTTTTGTGGTGACATATTCCTGGCGAATTCTCGCGACTGTAAATGACCGCCGTAGGCTAGTTTGATGGTTGGTAAAGCCTTGTGGCTTGGTCAAAAGGCCAACTTCTGTTTCGCTACGAGCAAGGGTTTTCGCCTGATTGGAACTTATTATTTCATATTTATTATTATTAGAATGCCTCTTTGTATGTATGAGTTATTACCAGATTGATAATGATGTTTATGTTTACCGTACACGAGGAGAACCTTTGGTTAATAACTAACAAGTGCCGACAAAGGCGTAGTCTATATAATTGAGCACGGGAAAAAGAAAAAGCAGGCCGCAGACAAGACCCGTTCATAGCGTGGTTGGAGACACCGAAGGTATAGCGTGATAACCAGGCACATCATGTCACAACCTTAGCATTTTCGATACGTTCCCTCACACACCCGACCCGAACGCGCGTTTCCTTGGGTGCTCACACCGCACGCACCGACCCGCCCAACGAGGGCACAAAGGACAAACGGAAATCGGTCGCACAAACATGCGTAATAAAGGCCACCGTAGTACTTTTTGCGCCCGCCCTCACACGACCTCGACCCGAACACGTTTTCCTTGGGCGCCGCCCGCACGACCCGACCGCCCGAACGGTTACAATAAGGGAGCAAACGAAATCGGTCGTGTGTACGAACGTGCACAAGGCACACGAGCGCCTGCGACCCAGCATTTTTGTCGTCCCTCGCACGGCACGACCCGACCCAACCCGGCCTTAACGAATGCACAAGGGGACAAATTTGTAAATCGAAGCGCGAACGCACAAGGCACGCGGGCGGCTGCACTCATATTTTTTACAGCCGCCGCCCTCACACAACCCGACCCGAACGCGTTTTCGGCTCTCTACGCGAACCGACCCGACCGAACGCGTTTTCCTCGCTCAAGGCATGCATCCCATAGTGCATCAAAATCACACTGCCCCGATTCCCGCTCTCAAAGGAACCGTACACTGCAAGACTACTGTAGATGAAGCCTCCAATGAATGAAACTCATCATGAACTCCCATGCATCATCCTATCCAAAGCGTTGGGAAGCATACTTGTATTGCCCACGAGTGCCACCACAAGTTCTTCTCACCCTGCAAGTCATATGAATGTGCTCATAGGCTACTCATCCAACCAATGTCTTGTTGCTCAAATTGAACAACGCTCATCACCCCATCTATAAAAGAGTGATCTCCATGTGTAGCACCAACAATCGATCATGCTCAACATATTCTTCTTTATACCCGCCCATGATGCTCATAAGACTCCGTAAGCGCACCGTACAATGTTCCACATGCTGTCCCCGCCATGCCCTCGTTTTAATGCATGACTCTTGGTTGCCCATGTGTCCACCGACAGTAGACTCGCTCAACCCTCACCACCATCATGTGTATAGTAAAAGGTGTTAAGTGCTCCTTGGTCAGCTTCTAAGTCATCTTCTTTCCCATCCTCGCACACGTCCATCTCCCATGCTCAATCATCGAGCCATGTCTTTCATGAAGAATTCTAAGCGAGTGTCCTCCGTCCTCATCAATGTCCTCCAATGCTTCCGATCCGGGTACCGTCCGCTCACAAAGTTCCTCCCATCATTTTCACCGCAAAATTTTCGGCGGTTCATCTCAATGCTCGTAACAATGTGCTTGGTCTAGGTTCAACTTGTTCCACGAGTTCTTCCTCGATCATATCCGCATCCTCAACATCTCCTGTGAATCATCTATCACCGATGCTTTTCACATGTGCTTGGCTCCTGTCCAACTCTCAGCTCATCAAGTTCGCCTCGACTTCTACCACATCCGCAACATCCTTGTGAGAATCGTCCACCATCAATGCTTGTAATGTGCTTGGTCTGTCCAACTTGTTCACTACCTTCTTCCTTGACTTTAACCATCTACAATATCCTTCGCTCTTCTTCCACCTTGTCCATTTCCTCGCCTGGAGAATTCTCACTTCTTCATAAGCTTCAAACATTTCATCTTTTCCTCACGATGTCTCTGCACAATGTATCAATGGTCCGACCGCCTCATCAAACTCCTTTCAGCCTTTTCCGACTTTCAATTTCTTTGAAGTTCATTTCAATGAACAAACTCATCCATCAAGCTTCAACACCACCCATTAATCGGGCAACGGTCTCCCTACTCAATAATAACAATAAAGCCACAAAAATGCAGCTCCGATACCAATCGTCACGCCTTATACTCGTGGTAGTCTCCCAACCGCTCTATATAGACGGGTGCGTACTCACCTTATTTTTCTTTTCAAATACTCAACAAGTAGACCACGCCTAACTCAACACTTGTTTAATTAATCTTCCAAAGTGCTCCCGCAATAAAACAACAACATCAATATCAAACCACATGAATGCCCATACATTCAAGGGAGGGGTAAATCCTGCTATTAAGTCTCGCCGTATTATGCTTCAATAACAGGTATAATCTCAGAATAACCATACGCCCAAGCTTCATAAACTATTTATGCTTGCCAAATGTGTCGCACTGGGTCTAGCCTTAATAGCTTCCTAACAAAGGTAAAAAATCCAAAGGAACCCTGGGAAATTCCTTCGGCATAAGCCCGAAGTCCGGCGGCGGACTCGGCTCGAGGGGCTACCTGGCCGCGTACACCCCCGCACCTCGAACGCGCCGCGCACGCTGCAACCGGGGTCACGACCGCACGCTGCTTCTCTCCTAACGCGTTCGACCCGACCGTACGTCAGAACGAATCGTGCCTTCGAAACAACGTTCCGCACGTCCTAACGCGGCGCGCCGCACGAACCCGACTCGACCGAACGCACCCGCCCGAACATTGCTCCCCACGCGTCCTCGCCAAGGAACCCGACTCGACCATGCACTAAACACCCACCGCACGCCGCCCTCGCGAAGGAACCTGACTCGACCGCGGGTGAACGTCGAACGATCCTTACCCGACCGACCCGTACCTTTTTCCCCGCCGGCGGCTTTACCCTCCACCTCGACCGTCGTTTCCAGCATTAGCTTGCCAAATGGGCGAACCGGGCCGCATGCTGATGTCTTTCATCGTCCATCGCATGTCCTCCTTTCGTATGTGCCTTGCCCACATTGCTTCCATGGGTGGGGCTTGACCCATATGAGGCCGACCCAAAGAAACGCCACAAAGCCTTGGGTTACGACGTGGCATTTCTTCTTAACGGCGCTTGCCACCACGGTTTACTTTATAAACTCTGCCAACATACGGCCATTTTTGGACGCGTTTACGTGCTGCCGCTCCTAAACATCGCACGCCCACCGTGATAACGTTGTACAGCAGCCGAACGATGTTTTCGTCCGCTTCTGCCGCCCGTCTAACCTTCCGTCGTGGTTTTCGTCGTTCGTCGCATGTCCACCGAACGCTCTCCAACGCCTTTCCCAAGTTCTGCTCGTGGGTGCGGTTTTCGTCGGGCGGAGATGGAAACCGCAAGGTTCCCGTAACCAGGTGGTTTCCCCTGCGGCGACGGTGCGAAGCCCCAAAGCCCGTGCTTGGGCGGTTCTCTCGTCGTGCCGTGACATGCGGGAACCCAAGCTCCCGCAGGGTAAAACCAACTGGCCCATGACGGTCTAAACCCACCTCACGTTCTTTGTCAGGTGAACAATCCAACACTTGGTGAATTCGCTCTGCGGTTTCTTTTTCCTCTCGCGACCATATGCTTAACCCGGGGCCGGTGTTCTCACCGAGTCGAGGTCGCAAGTTGAGCTAACCGCCCTACCCAATGGGAGGACGAAGAGAGAGCAATCAAGTTCTGTGGACAAGACAGAGAGCCCAAGACGGCTAACGCCGATTGCCCAACCAAGGGGACAAAATCACCGCTGTCGACGCACGCCGCGAAATATCGCTCGCGATTTCGCCAACCGTACCGCATCGGGGTGCACGGACGACCACCTCCGATGCTCCCCGCCTATATTGCAAGGAGGGATTTTGATTGGGATGCTATTCGTAGAGACGCATTTCGGGAACAAGCCTCTCAAGTAAAATTGGTGCTCAAAACTTCCGGCGATTCGCGATTCGGCATTTCACACTAAGTATCGACCGCTTACGCTCATCGTAACAAGAGCCGAGATATCTGCTCTTTAGAGTTTCTGCTTTTCAAAAAGGGTAGAAGTGCAAAGAACGGCGACCTATATTAGGTGGCTACCCTAAAACTCGCACTTCTTTTCGCTCTACTAACATCAAGTTTACTACAACTTCTTTTTTTCTTGAAAGACAAAATTAAACGAAAGTAAGAAAAAACATGAAAAGAGAACAAAATTGTTCACCCACTCAAAAGAGGTGAGGCCCAACCGAGCAACACTTTCATGCAGCCCTTGCCCCGTGTAAAAGGGGGAAATCGGGCGAACAACAATTGGGCGACTAGGTGGCCAAATTCCAGGAGCTTCCGCACGCTTTTCATCTCACAGCATCGCTAACCTCAACCATTCACCTTTTCGCGTAAAGCTAGTATGGCGGCGCACGAAAAATGCCGGTGCGTTTCTACGATAATGCGGGAAAACGGCGCAACACCTACCGGCAATTGAACGAAGCACATTTTATTTTTTTTTTTTTTTTTTTTTTTTTTTTTTTTTTTTTTTATTTTATTTTATTTTTTGTAGCTGTGTTGTGTTGTGTTGTGTTGTGTTGTGTTGTGTTGTGTTGTGTTGTGTTGTGTTGTGTTGTGTTGTGTTGTGTTGTGTAGGACTGTGTCCTTGTGGTGGTGATATTTGGACGTCCTATGGCCTAGGATTTCCATGCTTGTGGACCTCCCAGACTTCCATTCTGCGATTCTGCGATTTTGCGATTTTGATTTTGATTTTGATTTTGATTTTGATTTTGATTTTGATTTTGATTTTGATTTATTTAGAACGATTCCTTCACAACAACAGATAACTTACTACTACAAGATTATCTACTAAATGATTGAAGAAATCCTGCATCTGCATAACCCAATGACTTACAATCATAGGATTATTAGAAACCAATATATCAAGATTTGGTCATTCTTAAAAAATTATAATCGATAATGCTATTGTCAAAACCGCATGATAAGTCAGAATAAGTATCATATCACTTTGTCATCTAACACCTATTATCCCTGTATAACGATCAAGTTGAATCTTCCACAAATTTTCATTAATATCAATAAGAAAATGTTGGAAGAAAAACAAGAAAAATTGGCATAAGAAATTTATTAATGCAATTATGGGAAAATAGACTCACCATCAAAAAATCAATTGGGACCAAATTCTTATGAGTTAGTTTATGGTATTGAGGTCAGTATTTCCATCATCTTTAGGAGTTCTTGTGTGATGGTTACTTTCAAGTAGTTTTAAGTTGAACCAAATGATATTCAAGAGAAGAATAAATCAAACAATCCATTTTACAAGAGACCAGAGAAGAAAGTTTATCAAAGATCCCAAATTTTACAGAAAAAACTAAAGACGATTTTTACAAAAGGACCGTGCTGAAGAGATTTCCAATTAGAAGATAAATTTTTGAGATGGGATTCCGTGAAGAGATAGATAAAGGAAAACATGGGAAGTTTGATTTTTAAGAAAGGACCTTACACTTCATCCATGCTTTACAGGAAATACATATTTTCTTAAAAAATTGGATGGTTCGTAAATCGAGGTTGACCACAATGGTCGAATGCTAAAGCATTACTTTGATCCCGTTACGTACAGATATTCTTATTTTGATATGTACACACTATATCCTTTAATGTATCGCTTTGATTACAACTCGCTGAGTTGAAGCCCGAAGAAAAGGCCCTGCCTCTTAAGTTTCACTATCATACATACAATAAAGCAAAACAAAAAGAAGAAGATTTCATGTTTGAATAAAGGCATTTTGAGGTATCCGACCGTTGTTCTCGACTTTTCACCAGAAAATCCATCCCTAAGTGGGAGCCGTTGTTTGACTCATACCAATAGGTGTCATATTTCATGATTGAATTGATGAACTATGCAACATGTTCACAACATTTTTTCACAAAGGCTTTCATATTTTCAAAAATCAAAAAAATCAAAAAATTTAAGAAATGTAAATAGGTATACCCTAAAACAAATCAAAGGGTGAAAGAATAAATGGCCAAAAAAAAATGAAATAAAATGAACTCCACTAAAAGAAAGCATGAAAGTGTGTAAAAGCTCAAATGCCACTACTTTTTCCTTCCGTATTTTTTAACAAACAAATTGTGTGCTAAATTTGTATTTTAATATGCTGTTAACTATGAATAGTCAAACAATTTAAGCTTGGCTAGTTCATATTTCTAATTTCATGTTTTAGAGATAGAGAATAAATATGAGCAAACTATTTAATCTTGCGTATAAGTAGACAGTAGAGTAAAGGAAAGTAGCCACAGCTTAATCTGAGTCTTTAATTTCCACAAGGTGCTGTCCAGATAGATTTTCATATGGCAGTGGCGTTTGATGAGGGTTTTCTCACTAAGTGCACCCTAATAAAGAAGAAAAAATGGTAGGTGGCAAGTAGGTAGGGTAGATGAGATGTTATTTAATTACATGTGATGAATGATGGCTTTTAGATGGTTAAAATTTTAACTTTTCATCACAAGGCAAAGCGTACAATACATTAAGCATCGTGCTAAATATTAAACCAAATTATTAACTTCCCTTCTCATTTTCCCCTGTATTTCACTAATTTCTTAAGTATTAAGTGTATTTGACAATTAAAGGGCTCATACTCTTGAATTTTGAGGACTCACCCCCGCCCAATGATTGGAGAAACCTACATTTAAAAATCATTCATTATCACACTCATTCATTTCTGTGGTCTTTTCCTAAGTAAAATCCATTTTACTTAGGAACTCATGGCACATTCATAAAATTTTTTCATGGGTGCGGCCAAGTTAAATACATTATTCTAATGTTTTATACTTAGCGTTTATTCATTTCCATATTAATTTCTAATTTATTATTTAAATCCTTATGAAAATAATACCTTCCCATATATATAACTCCTTCTTTATAAGATACCCAAAATCCGTCTATATAATTTTAGTCAACAAAGTATTTTATCCCTATACGTTTAAATAAACCTCCTAACATACTGACTAAAAATATATCTTTATATTATTCTCATTCTCATGGTAAGAAAAAATCGCTTTTGCTTCTAATTATCACATAATAAAAAATATTCAAAAACCTTTGGTTATATGTTATAAGTGTTTAAAACGAAAATAAATCCGTTAATTTCACTAAACCTTCGAAATAACCCATTCCTATATATATATTTTCCCCGTTTTAATCCTCCCGATCACTTATCCACGTTGTAAGGAATTAATTAACCTCACGACACGACAGCCTAAATCAAACAACAACAAAACGCCTTTACGAGATTAATTAACAAACAATTACACGACCGCTCGTTAAATTTCGCTATTTCCACGCCTCAATGACCGCCTGGTCGATCGACCAAGATTCGCGTTATTATCCATATCGCTAACCATCCGTAATCAACGATAACGACGATGGTTGGTTAAAGCTAAATCAGATAGTAGCCACGTTATTGCTCATCGTATGAATTTCACGCTTCTCACTAAAACCACCTTGCTCGCGCGGCATATAAACCAAGCACGCTTCGCCTTCATGACGAGTTTCATACCATCAAGGTGACCAATAATCAAACTCGCCACCTTTTGACTTTGTAAATAAAACATTTGCCGCTGCTTCTATTATTTCGTATGCCTAAATCAATTTCACACAAATTTTTTGTAAATCGACCGTCGAAGTCAACAATCGTTACCTTGTCAAAAATTAATTCGCAGTTCAATATCCATAGCGTGTACCGTTTAATCACTATTCATTTCCCATAAACATGTATTTACTCTAATTTCTCGTTAAACTCGAAAAAATTTCGATTCTCGGGGCTTAATTTCACACTAAGGTCCCGAAAAGAACTTCAATTTGATCCGTTTTAATTATTACAATCGCAATTACATCCCCAAACCTCGTAATTGTACCTTTTCCAATAAAAACCTAAATTTCCATTTACAACCACAAACCATAAATAGAAGTTCGTAGTCTCCTAAAGTCATGCCTCTTCAATGCTCACAAGGACTTGGATTATTCGCTTTAGTCGATATGTGATTTTCAAATTAAAGACCGTTTCTTGCTGAGAATCTCTTCAAATATTTTGCCACCAAAGAGACAACTATTTGGAGCCTGTTCGACATACCTGGACCTTTGGGAATCCAATCTTCCCATCTACCTTCTCCCCGTCCACATTTTTCCGAGTTAATCCATCGGCTACAAACTATGATCTCACCAATGTTCAGCTTTATCCCCAAGTCAAAATGTCCTTTTCCTAACAATCGCTCAAATTTACAAATGAATGATACAATTCCAAACTCGGGTCAAGCCCTCACTCCTTGGTCCATGGCTGAATTACTTGAGAAATTCGCTGACTTCCAGGTCTGTGCCTATGAAGAGTTAAACCGCTTAAGGCGCAACCCTTCGATGTTACCGCAGCACCGCCTAAAAGCTCCTCCCTCATGGTTATAATTTTTCGTTTCCGGATGTGCGTACTTATTCTCACATACATTCTATAATGGACTTCAACACTAGTGAGCATGTTGATCAACTTAACCCTAGTATTGTTATTTTTACCCTCGGACAACTTCTCCCGTCGTCAAGTACGATTTTTCTTATCTTATATCAAAAATCCATGATCACCATACAAGATTGGGAACAAAGAGTTTTTTAAGTACTCCTTCTCGCTACATATCACCCCACATGATTTACTTTCGAATCAAATATTTTCTTCCCTTTTTATGTTAAGAAACTTGATGCCAAAGGGAATCCTAGGCCACTATCTTTGTCCGCCATTACTCACAATTTCCGATTCTCCTTATTTTACAATGAGTTTTGTTAATTTTTCAGACATCCCGCAACCACCTTGTCAATAAGAGTCCCTCCTCCTAGGGTAAATAATGACATTAAGAAAACTTTAGCTCTCAAAAAGCAAGACAAGATAGGTGACTAGTACCTATATCAAAACCACACAAGAGACCGTAATATATGGATGTGAGTTACGTTCCCATTCAAATCACAAAATATGTCCCAATGAGACTTTGTCATTAGATACCATGCGTATGATTAATTCGTACATAGTTCATTTATGAAATGCATAGTGTTGCTCAACTCGTGATAAAAAAGCCAATTAGGTCCCTATTTGTAACTCCGTGAAGCTGAAAGGAAGCTTTGCACTTTAGAAGACTATCTCGCATTACAAAAAAAGAGTTTCCCATCGGGTGCCTTATGATCCAAAACAACAGGACCGTGATAGAAGAATGAAAATAAAATATCATCATACATCCAACAAATAATCCTTAAAATAGAACAATATGCCAACACGGATGAATGGGTGAAGCGTATATCGATTGAAAAATATAAAGGAGTGTGTCAATGTTGGAAATGTGATGAAATATCTTGAAAGATACTCGACCCAGACTTCCTTGGACATGTACAGACATTTAGGATTCTTCTTCACCGGGACTTCGTAATGAAATTAGAAAGAGATTAATATACAAGGTGTGAGAACCAAGGGAAAAGGAGAAAGAGGTTGACATACAGATTAATAAGAGAAATTTACAATGACAGCATCAACCTCGACTTCTGAAAGTGATGGTGAGCAAGTACATACCTTCTCCTACTCGCATCAACGAGCTGCAATTTTTAATTTTACAAACTCGTTTGAATGTAGAAAAGGAAAGAGAGAGGTTAAACCGCCATTTTAACAAGTGCCTTCCGAACAACAAGACGTTAAAAGACAAAATTAGTCCCACTTCGTAAGTGGAATTGCTTCATGAAATCTCGATAGTCGACAAGAACAATTGGGTAGTTAGCAAACAAAACAAAGGACATCTACTACTTTACGTTAAAAGAGCTTCAAAAGCAAAGAAAGGTTGCAAGGCCATCTCAAACCACCAATGAAAGATGTCTTCAACATCAAAAGAACATCCATCAATATAAATATCTTAAGAACGACCACTTTAGACTTAAGTGTACAACCAATATTTGAAGATGGCTCAAAATCAAGAAATATTGATGCTGTACCATGACATCCAATGTTGTAAAATGTTAATGAGCCACTAAGTCAAGATGCAAAGAAACCTTCAACAAGCATAAGATTACATTAGGACTAATTTTGAAGTCTTAGCAAAGGATATCCATCTCAGATCAAACGAGCCACACAATCAAATAGGTGAGATGATCATTTTGACCGACGGACAAATCAACGTAGATGGCCTACAAGTTGGCAAGGATTCTTTGGATAACACTACGATACGCTCAGCAGCTGAAAAAGCCCTCCTCCTCGTTGGTTAATAATAGAACCAAAACTTTGGAGGAAACAATTATTGATTTGGGTCATAATCCTAAAGATGTGAAAGGTATTGCTTTGTTCGAGAAATATGATGATATTGCACGAAGAAAGCAATCGAAATTATCAAAACATCAAGACATCCATGTATCACAAAAATCACTTAAGAAAATTCGAGGAAGAACCAAAGGATTTTCTTAAAATTGGTCGATAATTTAATGCATCGAAAAAGATGGAGAATGCACTGAAAGATAAGTACAAATATTCTAGTATTCAGTAGGAGTAGTGACAAGTACAAGAACAATAAAGTCAAATCAAAGAGAATTGTCATGGTACAACACCGCAAATTTGAACACCGATGAAATAACAAAGTCAATGAAGAAATGAAACTTCAAGTCACATATTCACAACAAAGGAACAATCGCTACCTAGAACACAAATATGATCTTTCAAAAAATGAGTGTTGGCCGATAAAACAAGAGAAGTGAACAAATTAGAAAAATAGCCAAAGCATTGGAGAAGACCCCATATTGGAGAAGCGTTTAAGGGAAATAAATGAAATTATTTGGGACAACATCCAATCATTAAAGGATGTCCTGCCTCAATTCAAACACGCAACAAAATGATTTAGTCAAATTGGCTGTAGAAGAAGTCCTAGCAAGGGAAGAATTGGGGAACAGTCTGCTGGGGCTTTCAATGAACTCATCCACTTTTCTAAATACCCGACCAAGCAACAACTTGAAGAATTTGGTATCCAAGACAGGATACAAAGAAGAATTTCAAAGCAGAAAGAGAGTTTTTACCAAAAGAACTCGATGGTGACCTAGAACGAAGATGCTCGTACATGCAAGAAGAAACGATCGCTTCGGTAACAAGATTTGACATTTTATCGAATAAAGGATTTCCGCTCCTTTCATTTCCGAGGATAAAATCGATGGACCTAAAACAAGGTTAGCAACTTATAAGTATGTCGATACCTTGTGCTAACGCTCAATCAGTTTATCGTCAGTAGTACTGTTTGTTGTGTAGTGTGACCTTCATATATTAGACCAAAATTTTGTTTATCTTCGGGCATGAAGTAAAAGTATTTGGTCTCGCTCAACCTACTTTCTTTAGCAGGCGAAACTGATGAAACTTCCTGAAAGCTACAAAGAACCGTATCTTAAGATAAATGTGGAAGAATTTTTGTAAAAATTATCCTTACCTAAATTTTTGATCATATACTATAGTTAGTCGTATTAAAAAAGGATAAAACACGGTGGGGGTCAAAGTGTAGCAAAGTAAACAAACATACTACGAAACGTGACCGTCCAAAGACAGAAAGTTACTTGGGTGCAGCAACAATGAGCTAAAGCATAGGGTTCGCTCAAAGACATTCTCAAAAGAAGGAAGACAAATACCGCTTTTCATTCTTTCTATTCACGAGACCATCTCGTCTCTATTTTATTGTAATTTACTTATGAGTCATCCCAGATAATACCCGGTTACACAGATATTTTTTGTAATCTTCGAGAATACCCCCAATTTTATATTGAGGGTGATTATTAGACTTTGTCGGTAATACTGACTATTTGGAATAAAGTGTTACTGGAGTACCTGGCTAAGCTGGATGATGAAATTAGTGAAAGACTTTTTTTTAAGGTGATTCACAAGCGACTATGGTCAATAACATTCTTCCTTGTGTTTTAAAGTCTTTATATTTGTTTTCATTATATCATCAGGTTTCTATTTCTAAATGACTAATGGTAGCATGAACAAATCAGATGTACTTAAGTGTAATCTCGATTTTCAATTTATTATTATTCTAAATGTTTTCTTTCAAATCAGTTTTAAACAAAGGAATTCTTAATTGCTCCCGTTTTTCTAGTTTAAACATTTTATTATTTAACAAGAATTTTGTTCTGTCTTTGTTAATAATCACTCAATTTTCCTCTTATGAATGTGTTAAGAAAGATTTCGTACCTCTTCATCCATTTTAAATCCATTCCATTCACTTTCTAGATCTAAAATTGTTTCTTCGTTTGATTATCTTTCCCCTAGTTCATCTTTTTGTCTAGAAACTTAATCTAGTGAAGCTATCTTTTTTTGTCTCCATAGCTCAATGGCTCCTAATTACTCAATTGTTTCGCTCATTTAATTCTACTCACTCAAACTCAAACAAAATGCTTGAACTTATAAATTAGTCAATATCTTCTAAAAACAAAAGCTAAATTATGCGCGTAGAGCCGTGCGTATCGTTGGGATTCTCACCAAAAGATTGGTTTGTGGTTACCTCGACCTCTTCTTCTCACAACTTCGAAGTGAAAATCTAAGTGTAACATGGGCTTTCTGCCACAACAATGTTGTATAATATAGTGTTAGTTTAGAATTATTAAATTTAGGTCGTCAACCTGGTATTTCGTGTATTACTTGTGTATCCGGGACTCACATATTGTAGTATTACAACTTAACTACCATTATTCAAGAAGAAACCCATCCATTTGTCATGTCTTTATCTGTTTATCCATTTCCACCTCCATGTAAAAATTGAGATTATATCACACATCAACACATACCCAGACATATGAATACATTATTAACAGATGCGTAGCTAATTTCGTTTTAGATCAAGACCACAAGAACTTACAAAAAAACATCATCACATGCAAAAAGATCCATCCAAAATATATAGATATATGTGTTTATAGCTTGCAGCACATCACATAAAGTCAAAAAATATACATGTTTGTCTAATAACAGTCGAGACAACATGTCTCCCAAAAAATATGCATATGGAAAGCCTCAGAATACAATCAAAGACAGTGCTCATGGTAACACGCCACCGCACGCACCAATCGCCCTCGTAAATCGGGGGTTGGAGGGGATTGCGACCCTTGACAAAGGTGTCGTGGCCGGGTAAGCTAATGGGATGTTCTCTCAAACGTGCATAGTCCGACCCTGGCAATGCCCTCTGTGTTTTGGACTCACTGCCCTCTGCCACCTCGCTTGAGGGTCATATCCCGGAGGGGTCCTCCGTACAATGGCGACATGCCCGGCGGCCTTCCGTCAACATCTACATACACATAAATTTCTGCGAAAGGACATGTATTACCAAAAATTATAAATACAAAAAAAAAAAAAAAAAATCATACTCACTGCTCCCGGGGCCCTCCTTCTCTAGATGCAAGATCGGACCTCATGTGAATGGGTTCATGATAGGCCAATCTTCAACTACTACCGCCTGATTCTGCCAGAATTAAAACAAATAACTTCCGGCTTCTCAGATATTTGTTGAAGTCTTCGTCCTCACCGCACATATTGCCTGTTGCCGCCTGCTATTTCTTGGTACTAGCTCTAAAACTATTGTTCCTTGCCCCGAAAATGGGTAGTCATTTCAGGATGAACAACACCAGGAAGGAACCGTATCTAAAACCGTTTTTTAGTTTGGTTGCACCTTTTCACCTTCTTTGATGTTGGTTGTCACCGCGGCAGCTCAATCGGGCGGCGTTGTAGGATTTGCGACCCTGGCGGCTAATAGAGTTGCGCTTTGTTGTTTCGGCGTGTGCCTGCGATCCCTGCACCGCACAACAAAGGCCACGCTCGAGTGCCAGGTCAAGCATGTGCGTACCCCACACCTTCCCACTTCCCCGATCCGCGTTCGGTGTTTCTCGGGTACCCTTGCTATTACCATGTCTATTTTCTGTATGTCTCTGCTGCCGCGGCGACCGCATCGCTCGCAACAACCGTTATAAAACACAAGACCCAAGAGCCAATACTGGTCCCGGTTGCAAACACTTCCTTGCCATCCCATATGTCGACTACATCGTAACAGCTCAGCGAGTTTCGTAAACATGGTACGAGGAATAATTTCTGAGCATCTGCGCTCTCGAGTGGCATTCATGCAAGCTTTCTGCTTCATAGCCATTTACCCTTCTTCCCCATGTTCTCTCCTTCCATTCAATCACCATCGTGCCTCGGATGCTCAAATGTACCAACATGGTCAAAAATCCCTTGTTAGCTCCTCTCACACTTAAAATCCACATGGATGGCTCACATTTTAGGGTCTAAAGTGAAATCAAGTGCTGGCACCACTGGGCGCGATCGTTTTCTTCCCTAACATTCATGCCAGTCAAGTACCGTACCCTTTGTGAGTAAACCATTGGCGCGGTCCGTGCTCGATACCCGTGCCAATGGCCATGAGCCTCTAAAATTTCATGTTATTCCCTCCGCAGATCGAATGTACTGAAATTCAAAAAATGGATCAAAACAGAGCTTGATGAGTGCCTTTTACCCAGAACAAATTCAGGACCCGAATGGTGTCTCGGATCGCCTGCAATCACTCACCTAAAGTTCGTACACAGCATGACCAACGTTGCCCTCCAACAAGGTAAAAAGTAAAAGTAAAATTTTTCATTTAGCATATTTACAACTTTTGAAGTCAAAATTAGGTTTTAAAGTCATTTTCCAATATTTTAATATTTTATTTAAAAATGGATTTTTACACCTGCTTTTATGTGCAATGGCTATGTTTTAAGCGACTTGAACGGATACGAGTTGTATTTTATACTTTTCTACCTTGCAGAAAAAAACACGAAAAGTCATTTTGGAGTCATTCTTCACCTCTTTCCGACTTCAAACATGAAAAGATTTCCAAGTCTCCCGTCGTTTCAATCTCGTTAAAGGCTTAAACGACGCGCCTGCCCGTATACATCTACCTCTTTACCGGGATAGATTATTTACGAAAAGGAATACCCTAGCCTATCGCGACTAGAGTGTTTTCTCGTACATAGTTTTCTGTTCTTCGATCCGAGGAACTATTTACTAAAAGGGACCATTGGATTTTACTTTTCTCACTGCCTTTTCAAACTCTTCAACATGAATATTTGTTATTCCTTTGTCAAACTTGTTAAATCGATGACATTGGATTTAGTTGTAATGACGATATTTTAGTTTCTCCTCTCCTAGGGCTCGTTAAATGTACTAGGATGGACTTGTCTCATGACTTCGATCATATTACAAGCATATGCTATCCCTTCAAGCTTGTTTTCAAAAATAACTGGGTACTAGGCTACAAATGGTGGGGGAAATGAACCGTATCACGTGCTCACAGATGTCGCTCTTGAACATGGGAACTTGTCCCATTCGGCATGTTGGGGACATCTCATCTCGTTTTCCAATTGCTTCCGTGGGTTTGGTAATCCTTTTGAAATCTTCATCTACTCTTTGACTCGTCATCATAACCTCGATATTTTGATGTCAAATACCGCCAAACTCATCGTCGTGTCGCCACATTCGAAGAGAAGTTTACCTCTCGTGAGTTTCCAACCTTCCTCTCGATCCTCATCTAACCCCGATTCACGAAGAACGCGTCCTCTCGTTCCGCGTTGATACGGGGAACACCAGGCTCACCTTCGATCAAGGTCACTTCCGTCGACGTTGGGGCCCGCTATCCTATAGTCGATCCGGAGACCCTCCGGTACCTTGGAGCCTGGGCGTCTCTGGGCCTACAGTGTTCTTCGCATTCGGCGATGAGGTTTTCATCATTGGCCTCCCGATCGAGTGATTCGACAGGCAGACACCACCACCGATTCGTTAGCGTCGTAGATTGTACCTATAGTACCGAGGACTATCGTCATTATTGGTACCTCTTCGTCTCGTTACCACCATCACCGGGTCGGTGAAATTTATCGATGTTCTTGCATGTTCGACTTCAACTCACCTATTCGTCAGCCCTTGAATTTGCACTATGTTCGTTGAGAGAGTGCAAGTGACCCTAGATTTCGTCCGTTAGAACTGTGCCGGCGATTTTGTGATTATTATGATCGATTACATGACCCGACCGATTAGATGGCGCCACCATACCCGAGTCTTTATTGATCTCATCGGGATGGCCGTCCACGGTTTCGGATCCATTATTGTATACCTCCGTTAGGTGGATGGCCCGCGCCATACCATACATATATCGTGTACCTGAGACACGCCCGCGCCCCCCGCCAGCCACTACGTTGTTTTCGTTTTCGATTATTTCACAAAGCATTTCACCCCTTTCTTCGGCCTCATGCTTTAGGGGCATCTATTGGCACACCTGTCACCGGGCCTCTCGTAATCCCCCCCCGCTCGCACACTGGAGGGCTTATTCTACAGACCGTAGCAGGACATGACCCGAAAACACTTCTTATGGCATCCCTTGGACATGGACATTCATTATGGACATTCATTCCCCTCGAATACACCTCAGAAAACTCAAAATAGTTTTTTGCTCGTTAACGCAGAGCAGCTTAGCCTCACGCCAATGGGGGAAATCCACTAAAGAGGCGCGCTAAATCGGTGCCTCATCCCAACGTTTCACCACAAGCGATTAACAAGCTTTTTAAAAATAAATGGCAGAAGATCGACTCCAACCAATTCCTAAACCGGTCTCTTTAAAATTCGAGTTGGGAGGTTTGGTTTCCGCATCTCCATGTAGAGTGAAGTAGTTTTCTCACCTCTCATGGAAGCTTCTCGAGGATAGGTTGAACCTATGATTGTAGGGATCTCAACTCCCCTTCCACCATCTATATGCTTGCCATTTTCCTTTGCAAGCTAATTCCAAGAGCTCTCTACAGTTTGAAAGAATGTCAAAAGAGCCTTGATAGTCCTCACAGCCAAACCGTAGCAAGTGAGATTGACGATCGAAGAGAAAGTGGCTTGTCCTATTCTTGGCTAGGCTTACCAAGACGTATCTCCATTGATGCTTATCCGGTCAAGGAAGATTCGCCGCCGCAGCTGTGCTGGGGCTCTTCTTTGTATAAATTAATGATAAGCAACTTTGGTTATGGTTCTGACTCGTATTATTCATTATGATCATGAGTTGTGGCCCTCTCCGAATGACACATAATCGTACATATGGGTTTCACGCTTATGTTTTTTTGTTTCTTACGTGTGTAGGTGTTCGAACGCAAGGAGCGAGGATTGTGATCCTGCTCTAAGAAAGGGAACGGGAGCGCTATCTTTCTCTACGAACAAAAACATTGGATTCAAGGTAAGCCTTCTTCACCATTTGGTTTATTGCACCAGGGAACTTGCACCTTAGCGTGATACGAATGTTTCTAGACCCGATCCGGGCCAGTATGACCGCTCGTCCGCGCAGGGGATTTACTCTCACAACAGTCATATTAAAGTTTGTGAAATAACCTCGGTTTCCATACTACATTTATTTTACAGATGCATTCGGTATGAAAATGGAGTTCTCGACATCTCTCGCTTGCAACACACCGATATGTTGCCAAGATTGAGAAAAAAATTAAACAAAATAAGTGAGAATTCTGAATATGTGAATCGTAACAAAGGGAAAGGATCCCTAAAACCACAGGAAAGGAAAACGCAAAGGCATACCCAGACAAACTGCCAAAACCGAAAGAAAAATAAATAATCGGCGAAGACAAAGAAGGACACTTTGAAAGTTGTGCGAATTCCATAAGAGTTTCCACCACAAATACAAAATGATATTGAAGCATACCATTGGTGCTGCTTGGAAGATTTTGGGACCTAGTGCGGTCGAATTATTAGACCGATACAGAATAACAAAGTGGAATCATATTGTTGATGTGGAACTCAAAGCATTATTGCAACCACCAAGATCCAAAAGAATGAGCCCGAAGATCCACAGAGTGGGAGCACCACTTCCACTCCTAGATGTGGTGAAGGGTTCTCCATTGCGCTCTATTGCCAAAATTGGCCAAAATAACCCTATTTCAAACAGGTCGTGGAAGTGCTGGCCTACCGACCACAACACACCTGCAATCACACATCATTCAAAGGGTTTCACCAAGGAATAAATCTTTATGCCACCCAACAGTGTTGCCTTCCCCACAACATCGTCTTTGGATGTATCATGGTACTGTGTGATGTTTTCCTCTGAAATTTGTGATGTATTATTATTCCAACCATATTTTGGGAATCGACATGATGTGTATGAGTCTAGCTCATAATGTTATTATTACTTTAATAATAAGTTGTGATAATTTAAGTAACATCGGCTTACTACCATATCTTTGATCACATCAAAGCAATGCAGACTTATTTCCAGACTTGTAAATTGAGTTTTACACCTTCTCAGTGAAGGAAAATTCTGTGTCATGACCTCTGTGATGTTCCACACAATGTAAACATAAGCAGAAAGGCTGCAGATGAATACATGGACATCTTCTCCTCACCCACAAAGGGCACCCCGTGCTTATCACAAAGTGGGTCCACCACCTTAACCCCACAACACCTCTACCTACGAGCTCATAGCTCAACTGGTCACAACCTTTTAAAAGGATTCCAACCACTAAGTCCCATCGATGTGGCTAGTGGCCATTTAAGGGGTCACTACCTGCAGTCACCAACCCAAGGCCAAGTCCGGGAAACCTAGCGCTACGTATCTTACGTATGAATTCCACAATACATGCCACAATAGGTCCATGAAATATTGCAAATTCAATGCTTAGCACAAGAAACGACATGACTAAATACCTAGTGTAACACCTGGTGGTGAAAACATTTGGCTACATTTGTAGAAGCAATGCCTGCCGTGCCCCACCATAAGCTTCAACTACGCTAATATGCCCTCCATACACCATCACTATGTTGGGTCACTTTAATGTCTTAAATTGATAACATAAATTATCAATGTGGTTAGTAAACTATCGGGCGTGTGCACTATATGTGCTTAGTTAACCTTTCTCTTTACTTTCGTTGTTTTGTATTTTATATTGTTTGGGGATTTTTTGTTCTTCGATGTCTATGATTTTTAATCTAAAACTTTGAATAGATTGAAATGAATATAATGAAATTTGGTTGCCAAGAAAATGAAGTGTCTTAAGTTAATCTAATTTTCATAAAAATAAACCAAAAAATTAAATAGTTAGGATCTAATTTGGAAAACAAAGCATCTATTTTATCTTATTATTAGTCCTATTCCCATGCATTTAAGTCTTAAAGCTAAGAAATGAAATTTCCGCGTGCTTGAAAAGTAAAGGTAAATTAAATCAACTAATGTATTTTTGGTTACTCCAACATTCAATTAAGAAGTATGACCTTCTTGAAATGATGTGTTAAGTAACTTTTTGTACTTTAACTTTCAATGTCCTAAAACAATAAGCGATATGAAAACATCCAATGTATCTTTAATACTCCAACATTCAATTATGAAGCATGATCTTCTTGAGATGGTGTTAAGTAAACTAAATTATACTTAATGTAGATCTAGAAAATAAAGAAGACATGCAGCATAGTAACCTATTAATTGTATCTATTAAACATTCAATCATTCAATTTTGAAATATGATTAAATCAATATCCTTGGAATGATATTTAGGAATACTGATGCAACTAAGTGAGGATATGAAAGAAAATGAAAGTACAATGAATTAATGATATTTGACTTTTCCAACATTTCAACATGAAGTACTACCTTCTTGAAGTGTTGTGTAAGTAACACTATGCCTTAGTTTTTAAATTCCTAGAAAGCAACAATGTGTGATAAATTCAATCACTCTGGGAATTAGACATTCAACCATTCAATTTATGACGATCATCATCTTGAAAATGGCTTTCTAAAACATCTATTAACAACAACTTATTGATAATTCTAATTCAATAGTAACAACGTTAACAAGAAAGAAAATTCAGATAACTTAGAATTTTATTGCTCTAAAGCAATCCAATTTTGGAAAATAGATAAGATACTACTTTCTTTGAGATGCTTATTAGGAAACATAAGATTACCCAAAGAAGCAAATTCATACTTGAAAATAAAATAACAATTGCAATGTAAAACCAAAAATACTTACATGAATCCAAGAAACAAACCACTAATCTTACAAATTTATCAAGGGATGCACATGGTTGATGGGGGGCCTTGCATTGTCCAACAGCATTCCAACCCGCAAAATTCACATTCTAAAACTCAACAATAGATCAGAACTTTCTTTATCGATAAACTCACAACTTTACATAATGGAAACTACCCTACAATCTCATTACATCAATAGTTCATCACTTAACATCCCATTCCATCTCAACCTTGGTTATTAAAACATTCTATAATTCTTTCTTATCCTATTTTTCAACATCCTTTCGATAGGAGAAATATTCTCCTTTATTTATGAAAAATATGAGAAGTTATCTCATTAATGTAGAGTCCATGAATCTCTCCCCACATTCAGAGTTACAATCAAAGCAGGGAAATGATAATACACATGTCTTCTTAGAGTTTTAATAATAAAATAGGAAATGATAATACACATGTCTTCTTAGAGTTTTAATACAAATAGGAAATGAGACATATATCCTCATGATCCCATGATCTTCTCCACTCGTATTCGAATTTGGTTTTGGGATGTCACATAATGGTCTTTTAGAAGCTTCATTTTCACCTACACATGGCAACAATCTCATCTCATTTGTTAGGTATAAGCATATGCACATTATTTTATATTTTTTAACCACAAATTCACTTAAAAATGCTAAGAATTAATAAATTTTAGAAAACATAAATGTGTAACTCAATAGTGGAATATAAAGGTAAATGTAATGAAATGAGGTGAAGGAAAGTAAGAAGTGATGGAAATATATGAAAACAAAGCGAAGTGAATGATACTCATACCAACATACCCCCAATTCAAAGTGTTGCATGTCATCATGCAATCTATTACATTAATTTCTTTTTGATCTTTGAGCTTTTGGCTTAACTTTAGTGTGATATCATTTGATAACTTCTACTTTTTGCGAAAGGTTATACTGAGACCAAAAATGGTTGGTTCTTGGTTACAACCATATTTTTTTATGTTCAATTTTGATCTTTTGATCTTTTGCATAATGACACCTAGATTTTTATTGCAAAGCATATCATTATTTTATCTGTGCACCCACATGATTGTGTGACAAACCATGATCATGTTTGTATCCAATTATCTTTATACTTTTGAAAATCCATTGTATACCAATAATAATGTAATAGGTAACATTTAAAGTATGTGTTTATAAATGTGATACACATGAAAGTATGATTATGAATGGAGCCTCCTCTCACCCCCCTAAATCGATGGTATTGGAAATTTTATGAAATGATAATGAGAATCGTTTTTTCCAAAAATTATCATTCTAGCTTTTCAAGGAATTCTATGGTGTTAGAAAATGACGTACCTTAACTTACCCTTTTAAAATGTGATGGTTGCATGTGTGGTGTGGTTAAAATTCTGACCTTGCAATCTTCTTTCAAGTGGTTATGTATGGGTTATGGAAAAAGAGTAAAGATGTATTTTATTGCTTCTCCTAATAAAACTCATTTAATTCTGTCGGCAGTACTATTTGATTCTCACTGCTTTCACTTGATTCTCGCAATTGCCATTGATTCGTATCTTCCATCTAATTCATAGTTCTTCTACATTCTTCTATTTGCTCGAGTACTAAAAATGATAGTTCTATGACTTCAAAACTCATTGACACAATTTTGGCGATATGAATAGATGTTCGATGTCGAACATAGAAGTGAAATTGTTGACTTAGTGGTCATTAATGGATGCCACTAGTCAACATGAGAACTCCCACCATTAATGACAATGAGAGTCAAGGTGTTTAAACACATCTTACTAGGCACAAATAATTTTGTTGTTGTTGAGTACCTAGAAGATCCAAGTGAACAAGGACACAATGTATTCATTGCCATTTGCTCACAAGAAGATTTTCCTGCCATGCGGCCTCCGCTTGTTTTTGCTGCAGAATTAGACCAAAGGATTATGGACCTGGTTAATTTTCATTGAAGCAAGGTTTATTTGTGAAATGAAACATAGGAGAAGGAAAATGGAAATGGCATAAATGAAAAATAATAATGACAATGGGAACAGAACAAGAACTTCTTGCTTTTGCTTGTGACTAGACAAAAAGTAACAGAAAAGTGTATGTGAATGTGAAGGAAAATGAACAAATGACTTTTGCTTGGAAAATAATTATGGCTTGATTGTGAAGTTTTTGGTTGGATTGTTCAGCAAGGAGTGAAGAATGTTTTCAGTGAATATGGACATGGACTTGTTTCATGTTTCTCATGAGATCGGGTCTTTTGAAGACCAATTGTCATCACAATTTAATCTTCTTGTTGTTCATTCAATCATCTCAGTTCGTAAGAAAAAAACTGACATAAAGAACATAAGTGTGTTAAAAATACAGCTAATTTTTGACTTTACGTGAAAATTAAATTTCAAAATGAAACATTCAAGAAAATAAAAAAGTTTTATATTCTTGGCCCAATTCGTTGTGATATCGTTAAAATCCATTTTAAAGAATAACCATGAAAAATAAATCAACCGCCTCTCGTTGCTCTGATGACTTCCATGCACTATTCTCGTAAAACAACGTTGGCATCACAAAGATTCGTTGTGTCCCGCAAGTTAAAACTTGGCAGAAAAATAAACATCAACAATATTAATGCCAAATGTTCAGAATTGTTCAAATAATCTTCCAATTGTTCTCATGCTCATTATTAACACCTTGTATTACATCATTTCCATCGACCGTTTTTACCTTGTAAAGAATATCATTGGTTGAAAAGTGAGCATCCACTCATCTCAAGCAAAATGTCAAACGATATACACATTTTGAAACAAAAGTTGGCATTTTTTTTATTTGTTTTCTTTTGTTTTTGATTTTGATTTTGATTTTTTTTTTATTATTATTTTTTATTTTTTTAATGTTTTAGTTTATATATATATATATATACATATTTTTTTTAAATACATACACATATAATTTTATTAAACAAAACAATTTATTAAAATTTCTTGTTTTTGTTTGTTTTGTTTTTATTTTAGGGTCTCGAAACAAAATTTTATACCTACTAATTTTAAAATTTTGGTTAAATACAAGGGATAAATATCGACACACATCCAATACTGGTCATTTTGTTAATAAACAAATTGGAAAGTAAAAGAAAAATATGAAATTGGTAATTAACCTCTCACCAAGCTTATAGACAAACTATCTTATATTTACCTGTTAATTTGGTAGAATTTTATGTCGTTTTATTTATCATCAAAAGCATGTTATATCTAATAATAATTTGGTGACCTCACCGCTTCCCGATGAAACTAGGTATGTCGCACCACCATTGAAAGCTACCGTGCGTCTGATAGCGTCATTATTCACTTGCCACACTCGGGATAATTCATCAACAAGTTAAAACATTAACTATACCAACTATGAACGTTCATCTACAAAAACTGGTGTTTGGATTTGACACTAATTCAAGAGTTTATCATAACATCCTTCGCTGTGAACTGCAGATGTCCACTTCGCTTCAGCTTTTTGAATCGCTTTACAATTCGCTAATATGACCTGTAACAGAGATTCGTTAATTTTGACTTGAACAATGCGTAATATTGTAAATATGTACATAATTTTTCTTCTCAAAAGTTGTATTCTCACATTTAAAAAAAAAAAAAAATCAAACAAAGAGGGTAAAAAGTCTTAAAAGAAAAATCAAAGGACTTAGAAAAAATAATATACCCCAAAAGAAAAAAGATGAATAAAACATGAAAGTGTGCAAGTCTAAATGCCACTACTGTTACCTTTTGCAGTTGATTATGGCAGAGTGTCAATAAATGCCATAATCCGTGATGAGTTGAACAATTTAATCTTGACTTGTCACCTTTCAATTTCAAATGTTGTAGATAGAGAATAAACAATTGTCATACAGTTTAATCATGACAATTCATTAGTTAGGTAGAAAATAAAAGAATCCAACAGTTTAATCTAGATTCTTGGTTGAAATAAGTGTAGAATTAGAAGTTTACTGCTTTCAAAAAGAATAAAATGTTGTAAGGTTGCTAGTTCAAATGCACCTGATTAAAACAAAAGGAAAAAATGTTGGAAGATAATGACTGGGTAGGTAGAAAAAGGTGGGATACATCATTGTAAATATATTTCACCATGCTATAAATAACTAATTCCCTCTCCCCATAGCAATTAGATATTCTAGACTGTCAGTCAAAGAGGCTCAAGGAATTTCCTTGACTTCTGTTGGGACCGAACCCAAGGCTCGAAGACTGATTAGTTGAAAATGTTAAGTTTATATATTAATCCCTAAAATTTTCATCATTTACCCCTTCATGCACTCATCACCATTTAACTTCATAAGTGGGAACTCTTTTCTTACTTAAATGTTATATAAATACCTATTTTATTAACTTCCTCCATTTTACAAGACATAAAACCCTCAAAAACATGATATCCTAAGTAAAAGTGATTAAGTTATGATAATGAAGCTTTGCTTTAATTTTCAATTTCCTTAGTTTTATTTATGTATTTTGAGTATTCATTGTCCCTTTTCATATTAACACTTAACATATTTTATTAACTCCCTATCAATTATCCTAGTCCTATTAATATAGCTCCCTTTTATTTAATATCCCCAAAACCCTCTTATTATATAATTTTTATGTCAAAGATATTAAACACATGTTGAAAAACATCCCAAAATCACCCCTTTGACATGAAACTTATCCATAATAAAATATCCCCTCTCCCCTATAGTTTTATACCTTTGATAAATCTAAAACTATATAATATAAATAATATTGAAAATGTGCAATTTATTTACACATTGTGTATGTAAAAAAATGAAGAAAAAGAGTTTATTCGCCTTTCCCCTCACAAGCTTTACCCATGGTTAAAGCTTTAACCTTATCCCGTTTTCCCGATACATATCATTTTATCACAGTCTAAACCCTAGTTTGATAGACCTTTAATAACCCACCCATTCTATGTATAAACCCCTTTTATACATAATTTTCATTAAAAAAAAAACGAAGCATCTTCGCATTCGTTCCCGACCCTCCGATCATCCTAATCCCTTTAAATCCTACGGTCTAAACTAAACCCGATAAATCATTCCCCCACCCCCACCATTTCCATCGCATTAGCCTGTAACCGTTGATTATCCCTATTAGATCGAGGGCTAATATTTAACTTGGTTCCCACCTTTCCATATCCCCGCAGCTTCCCGAGAAATATCGACCATTCACACCGAGTGATCAAATCCGATGGCATGTATTCAATATCGCATTATAAAAGTGATCGGGTGAAGTTGGCAAAAAATTTTGCAATAAAAGTTGTTTCTCCAAACCACCATCCGCTACATGTCTTATTTTTATTGGATTGCATTGCAAAAGAGAAAAACCAATTATCGCCTAGGAGCAATGTGATAACCACTAATGGTTTCACCATCAAACACAAAAACCACTCCCACCATTAATTCCAACCTGTAATTAATGTTATGTTTATTGATAAAACTTAAGGTTTCAACCTTAGTTTTTATTGTTTGCAAGCATTTACGCTTTCTCCCTTTCAGAAAACACTCACACACACCATTTCAGAGTTGTTTTCGAACCAATTCATAATTCTAAAAGTGATTTCCTCTCTTAATTTCGCCTCCAAAGACTCTCAGTGCCTCCTACCAAACAACTGCAACTAGTTCGAAGACTGGTACAACCTGTAAACCTTCTTCGACCGCAACCATACCTGTTCAAGGTATTTCTCTTAACCCAACCTACAAAATTTCAAATTTCAAAGGACAAAATTGAAACCCATTGAATATATAAGCCAAAAATACTCCTTTGAAAGTACTCAAACCTTGAAGAAACAGGGGAAACCCTGTCAAAATTTTCCTAGAATTTGTCACTTCTACCTTAAGATTTTTTACCATCAAAAAACTATTTCCATGGTTAAAATATCTTTGAATTACTGAAAAATCCATCAAAATCCCTTTCCAACCTTCTGCACATTGCAAATTTGCATTTTCCTCATAAAACCATCGCACAATTTCTGAATTCTTCCCCAAAAGTAGCTTAATTGACCTCATGTTTTTAAAAAGAGCTGAGCAAACAGTCTAATATTGCTCAGTTTTATTCAAAATGACAAAAAAAAGGGTCACCCCTAGGACTGGAGGTCCCAAACCTCAAAAGCCTACCTCCAGCAAGCTTCCAAACCCCAAACCATCTAAAATTGATAAACCTACTCCTTTCCTAACTGCAGATTCTACTGAGGTAGTCAGATAATTGCAGCCACCTGACACCTGTGAAGATAACAATCCCTTGATTGACTTAGACTATAGAATTGCTGATGCTACCTTAAAATTTGATCTACTTGAAGTACATAGCTGGTGTCAGGAGAAATTTGAGAAAAAAGTGGCGAATGATATACCTGTATGGGACTCCAACTTGCCTAAATATGTCGTTCCCATCACTCATCAAGCTCAGGATTTCATTAGATTGTGTCATATGCACTATATCCCTGACCAAATATGCATGGTAAACAAAGATAGTGCGGTTCTATTTTACATAACTGTTGAACCCATCAATGATACGCTCCAAGTAAGCCATGATCCACGAGCAGTATCATTGTCAATTGAAGATTTGACTCGGATGTATTTAGATCTGGATTTCCCTAGGAAGTTTGATATCCTTCAAACCTTCATGCCTAATCATGTCAACCTTCCTAAGGTAAATCCACCTTATGATACTTTTGATTTCCCTAAGGGCTCTAGACAAATCATTTCCATGTTGTCATTTATTCTAGGCTATGCTAATGATGAATTTACAGATGCCTCCATCCTAGGTTTCCTCTCTACCTTGTCCCCAGGACAACAACCATAATTGGTCTTTAAATTTGCCAAATTCATTGTTGATAATATGAATTATCAGTTAATAAAAGTACCTAATGAAGGAGCGTTCAGATATACATCATACCTGTTACATATCTTCCTATTTTCTCAGGAAGATAATTTTCCAATTGCATTATAGAAGATGGATGTGGAGGGTAAACCTCTTTCAGTGATATTTTGGACTTTTCTTCTCAGGAAAAACACCAGTGAGTATAGCTACAGGGACTTCAATTATTTTTTTATCAAACCTGCCATGAGATTGTTGAACAAAACAGAGCCACCAAGGATCAATGAAGAAATCAAAATAATTTTACAGTTTTCTGAAAACTGTAAAGTTGGAGACTGGTATTTGTACAAGAATCACACAGAAATCAGAGTATATGGTGCACTCCTGGCTCCTTACAAATTACCAAATTTTCTAACTATCAGGATTTTTGCTTAGGAATACTTAAGACAGATTTTGAATGCAGATGCAGTGAACTTCATAGCCTCCAAAAAGAAAGCACAATTCAAGTTAAAAAGTCAAATTGGCTCCTTCATAGTCAACAACAGAGATACTGTGAAAGAGGTAATCAGTAAATTATCAGCATTCAAGTTCCAAGAAATATTTTACTGGAACTATGACCCTCAAGGTATTTTTAGTAACCTCAGGGTCAAATGTAAGTTAACTCCATTCCTCCATGAGTCAAAGCCACTAATTGAAAAATATGTCAATCAGATGGAATGGGTTGCAAACACTTTAATTGATGATATTCAGCAGATGCAAACAGATAACCTGCAGGAAAATCAAATGGAAAGTACATAGGTGGTTACAGTTGGCTAACAAGAAAAGGTATCTAATAAAGGCCTAGAAAAGAAGAAGGCTATTTGGCAGAGACAATTATTGAAAATAAATTTAAAGTAGTCTACAGCAAGAAGGCCAGAATGACTACTCTAGAAGAAGAAGGAGTCATAGATGTAGATGATAATAATGGTCAACAAAATAATGATGAGGCCACAATGATTGTTAATGAAACCCTTAGGGAAATTCAGAATGAGAAGGTACAAGCATAGGGAAAATGCAAAGAAATGGTTGAAGTAGAGATAAATACAGAAGCTCCCTCTTCCTCTAAAGCAGCAGAAGAAACTGATTCTAACATTCAGAAAAGGTTCAAGCAGATCAGAGAAAAGAATGAGGAAACTAAGAATGAATTTTATTTTAAAATTCTGAAGGAAAAGACAGGAGATAAAGACAGACTTGTGATAGCCTTTGATTACTCAACAAATAAAATGATCATGTCTTTTCTCCAACCATTAGTAACAGATCCAAAGTCAGCCACGGACTACAGGAAAACAAAGTTTGAAGTGAATTTTGATACTATACATGAACTAGACCAAATAGAGTTCCACATAAGTGCTTCAAAGATGTTGCATTCAAAAGTAGTAAGCAAAACCATGAGTTCTACCATGCTTCAAAAGACTGTATCTAATTTCCAAACTCAAATGAAATTAGATAAAGCATCTCTACATGCTAAGGATTTGAGGATCAAGTCCTTAGAAGATTTGGTGATAGAAACTGGAGTATATCCCTCTAATACTGAAGTTGCTAAGAAATTTATAAGGCGGGAGAATGAAGATATTTCTTCCTTGAGAAAGCAACTCAAATTTCCACAGAGTGAACACCCACAGGCAAAAGAAATTCTTCAAGAAAAGACAGAAAAGGATGAAACTATGGAGCTAGTTTTGAAGATCACAACTCAGATTAAAGAGATGGAAAATAAAATAGAATCTCTAATGCAAGAAAATGAAACATTTAAGAAAGCTCATGAAGTCTCCATTCCCACTGTTATTCCAACTGTAAGTACAGTTGTTCCCTCTACATTGGCAGAACATTTGGCACCGAAATGATTATTGGCAATTGCAGTGTCAATTACTTCTAAAGATATATTTTCCACTTCATCATCTACATCATAGGTAAATAAAACAAGTGAAACAACTGACATAGTCAAGGCTATGGAAGACATGTCCTTAAAAGATAAAGAGATAATCAATTTGAAAGGTACTATCCGAAATATTGAAACATCAAATAGAGATGCATTAATTACATCCAAGGACATGAGTAGAGATCCAACAGATTGCAGGAACAGGTAAATATTCTACAACAACAGGTTAATCTCACTGAACAGGTATCTTATATCAAGAATTATCTTTGTAACAACAACATTCAAGGCATACATTTACAATGGCCTTCAATTCAAATTATTTATGAACAAAAAGAGTTACTCAAAGCAGCACAAATAGAAATTCAAAAGACAAAAGAAGAATTGGCTGACAAACTTGCTCAAGCTTTGAAGCTTATTACATTTCTGAATAGAAAGCACAGAGAGGAGCTTGAAGAGCTAAAAATTCAGGATACAACTGAAAGCATACTACAAATCAAGAAAGTCTTGAATAAGAGAAATATGATGAATAATTTGGAGGACAAATGTAAAGACATGAACTTGGCAATCACAAGATTTTGGGCCAAATACACAGTACTAACACAAGCAGGCCTTCCAAACATTCATGCTTTGAATGAAAATTTAATGGCACAGAAGGATTATGAGAAAAAAATCAGGGCTTATGCCAAAGAGCAGGTTAGCAAACCTTTACCACAAGGGTCTCCAACTGGTAAAGTCATTTTCAAATATTTTGAGAACTTGTTCTTTCTACAAAATGAGATCAAAAATATTTTCATTGTTAAGCCCAATTTTGCTAAGTATACAGAGGCAGATGAAAGCTACAGGAAATTGAAAAATATGAGAATTCCCAGTGCAGAACAATGGCAGTAATTCACTAACTTGATATAAAATTTTGCAGTCAAAGTGTATCAGGGTAAGGACCAAAGTCAAAGAGTATCAGTCAAAATGCCTTTTTACTGCAGATTATTCCTTATTTTACAACAATAAAGAAGTAAAAGAAACAACGTAAAGAGTATCAGTGATAAATCACAAGTTAAAGGATGTGAAATGGAAAGAGTGTCTTTCAAGTTATCTTCAAAAGATCTTTTTCCAAAATGCCAGCAAGCATTTCCAACAGCTAAAACCCAGCAACAAGTTAAGATAATTAGTCCTATTTTTTATTGATAAGAGGACAACTTGCCAGTTTGTTTTGCCGCTATCCCTCTTTCTATGTAATAAACTTTATTTTTTCCTAGAGATATTCCTACATGTCTCTCAGATATTTTGTAATAATTTTTTTATAAATACTTCTCTTTTTGAAGTATTAAGTGTGGAATAAAATTTTTCAACACTACTATAGACATTTTCGCTAGATATATTGAAGTTTGTGTGAGTCGATTTGTAAAGCAACAGACTGGAACTAAGATTAAAGACATTATAACTCAGGATTCTTGTGCTGATCAGATAATTCAGGTATTTTCCTGTTTTCACTGTTTATCTTTCAAAGTTCCATACATACATATTAATGTTTTTTGTCTTTAATGATTAACTAGGAAAGCTTAAACAAGATTAGTGTTAAAAAGCTCCCTATTTTTTACTAGTTATTCATTGATATGTTTTCTGCTGATAAACAGACTTACGAATTCTTAAATGCTCTTAGTCCCTGTTTGACCCCTTTCTTTCATCTTCATTTTTGTAACTTAAGGATTCTTAATTTCCATTTTGTTCAGATCTTGCCATTTCATCAAAAAGCCTATTCCAAACCCTTTGAAGGTCATCTACCCTGCCCTTAGTACATTTTCTCTTTTGACCTTATTTCCTAGCTCTGCTTGCCAAGAAGTTGACTCCATAGCCCAATGGTCTGGTAGATCCCTCTGTGGTTTACCTTGAAGTACCTTTTATTCCCACCAAACTTTCAAAACAAACCAATTGTCCAATCATACCTAGCCTAAAATCTTATAACAAAAATCAAGCTAAATCTTGAGGAGAGATCCCTCTTCGGAATTTAGGAAGGCTAGATCCTAGATTTCAAAAGAGGTTCTTGGTTACCCCTGGTTTTCTTTAACTATAAACCAAAATCCCACGACCTAAGAATTACTAGGGTGATAACATACTGGCTACCATACTGGGGAACTAACCACTCTCCAGTTTTAAGTTTAATCTTAGAGGAAGAGTTTTAAAACATATCTTTTCTACTTAAAGGTTAAGTTTAAAGGTTTTGGGTATTTATACAATAATCATTCTGGCTCCAAAGAAAGTATATTATACTATATCCAACCCTGATCCCAACCCTGCAGATATAGTAGACAATCCAGACCAGGTAGGAAAAAAGAAAAAACAAACTGTTAGTTCAGAAACTGAAGTACCCCTAAGAAAGGCTGATTCTTTACCCAAAGAATTAGTAAGCTTATCAGATATTGAATTTGATTTACAGTTTGAAAAATCATTATTTAGAACTAAGTCTGAAACTGATTTAAAGGAAACTGTTATAGATCCTGTTTTTACTTCTTTTGTGAATGAGAAACATAAATTTATTTCAGCACCTATTAAATCAGACAAAACTGAAATTCAAAGTCCAGTAGAGAGGGTAAGTGTTACAAGAATTAAAGACATTGATGAAGCTATCAAGTTAGCCAATTTTTTGTCTCAATTTAAACCTCCAGTTTCTCAATTATCTACCACCATCTTTCCAGCAACAGATTCTACTCTGTATGCTGCCACTTCATTTATAGATTCCACAGTTAGTTCACCCCCAGAGCTTGTTAATCTTGAGTTGCCTTTGCAGCTTAGGATTATATATTCATCATATCCTCAATCCAGAACTGGCTCATCCACAGGACCATTCATCCCTGAGCTGCCTTTGCAACCTAAAGTAGTATTTCCATAATTCACTAAATCCACTACAACCACTGCCACAATAAGCACTAGCCATACCACTTATTTTTCATCTCCTTTTCCAAGCTCTTCAAGTACATCCTTCAGCACATCTACTATTGTAACCAGCACTATCCCTGCCACTACTACTGTACCTCGCAGTTTAGCAAAAATTCAAGCCATGACAGCTGGATATGCTCCCTTGGTCTTACCTCAAAACCTCTATGACATGCCCCAAAATTACCAAAAGGATATCCCATTATTTGATAATTGTTCACAAATTACTGCACAACAACATATCACCAGAATGAATGATTTTTGGGAAATTTATGAGATATATGAGTCTGATGTCTGAATGAGGTTGTTTGCACAAAGCTTAACTAGAGAAGTAAAAACATGGTTTAGAAATTTAGGTGCTGGTGCTATAGTAGACTTAGCTGCATTCCATAGAGCTTTATTAAATAAATGGGAAAAGAAGAAAAATCCCCTAAAAATATTATCTGAGTTTGATGTTGTTAAAAGAGCTCCTAATGAGTCTGTCCAAGACTTTTGCCCTAGATACAACAATATTTACAATTCTATTCCTACAGACCTTAAACCCACTCCATATTCTGTGCTGCTCAAATTCCATGATTTTTTTGATGTAGACATGGCCTATCAACTTAGGGAAAGGGATGCAGACACCCTAGAACAAATTCAACTAAATGATGTTGGTGTAGAAATCAATATCCTTGCCAAAAAATCCAGACTTAGAAATGAGAGAAGGGTCACCATCAAAGAAGAATCTTCAAGCTTAGATGGTAAATTTGATTTTATTAACAAAACATTAGAAAAGGTAGTTGAGAGATTAGACCACATTGAAAGAAAACCATAATGGGAGAATCAATCCCAAATCAGAAATCCCAACTACAGGAAAAAAAACAATCCTGGGAAAGGTAAAGAGCCTTCCCCAGATCAAAACATTAGACCCCCATTCCAAGAGAACTTTGTAGAGAGTTTTCAAAACAATGTTGAGGATGAGGAAGACATCAACATAGTTATGGGGATAGATGAAAGAAATACAATTTTCCTCACTCAGGAGGATTAGGAACTCTTTGAGCTACAACAGTTCAAAGTGGAATCTGGTGAATCCTTCGACTATAAGCAAGGTTATGACTTTGCAATCAATGAAATTCACAATGAATATAACCTTAGGAGAAAGAAAACAAATGAGCCTACTACAAAAAACAATGCTCCAACTCAACAAAGTAAAAAAAAAAGAATATGGAAGCTCCCAAAATGAAACTTTTGCAGATTCTTCCTAGAGAAAATAAACAGAATTCAAACCCACCCAGTCCTAAAAAACAGCCTAGTCCAAAGATTGTAGATATTACTGATGAGGTGGCTCAATCTTCCAAAGCTGCCCAAAAGGCTAATACCACAAAGGCCACCAATTCAGCAACAATTACTGATCCAAAAAAGAATCTAGCTGAATCAAAATAATCAAATCCTAAATCTTCTACTGAGAATTCCAAATCTGATAAAGCATCTGCTAACACTCAAATTGTTCCTAAAAAAGCAATCAAAGATAGCAGAAACCAGGAAACTCAAATAGAAGATAAAAGAAAACCTCAAGCTAAAGGTAAAACTGTTGAAACACAAGAAAAATCATCCCAAAAAATAGTTCCAAAAGATGAAATAATTCAAGCTATCAAATCCCAGTCAACATTTAACATTCAATCTGGAATATCCAAGTTAAAGATAGTTGCTCCCTTAGTTGAATTGGCTAAAAATTACTTGTGTAGATCTATTATTAATGAAAATTTGAATGTAAATGAAAATGAGGATATAATCAATATGAGTGATGATAGAACTGAATTAATATTTGGTCCAAATGTAGATGGTAAGCATTCATATGGGTCGGTACCTCCATTTTATTTAAGTCTTACTATAGATAATTAGATATTACACAATGCTATGCTAGATACTAGAGCTTCCCATAACCTAATGCCCAGAGCAATAATGGAAACCCTGAATCTAGACATAACTCAGCCATATAAAGATATGTTCTCATTTGATTCATCTAAAGTCCAATCCATAGGATTGATTAAAGATCTATGTGTAAACTTAGTCCAATATCCTGGTAAAAGCATGATCATGGATGTTGTGGTAGTTGATATCCCGCCAAATTATGGCATGCTTCTTTCTCGCTCATGGGGAGCAAAGTTGCAGGGATCTCTACAACTTGACATGAGTTATGCCATTATCTCGGTATTTGGACAGCCCAAAAATATTTATAGAGAAACCTTAATGAAGTTCATGATCAACAATGCTGAAAGACCTACCAATTACCCAATCTATTCAACTCCTACTGATCTTGATTCCTTTATTCTCTGTAACTCTGATCATAATAACATCCAAACTGAACTCACTGATAAGAAGCCTAAAACAATGGATGATTACATTGGTCATGAAGCTTTATGGAATTTGGATTTTGATGGATCTTTGAATAAATCAGGAGCTAGAGCTAGTGTATGGATTACCAACATTGAAACTAGCCATTCCCAAGGACATGCCTTTAGATTGAATTTCAAATGTACCAATAACATGGCTGAATATGAGGCTTTAATCTTAGGTCTTCAAATCATTAGAAAATTCAGAGGACAAAGAATATTGGTCATGGGAGATTTAGAGTTAGATATCACGAAAATAAACGCAGAATACTTTGTTCACAATCCCAGGTTGGCCAGATATAGGGACACATCACATGATTTGGTTGACGATTTGTTAGAAAGCAAGTTTTCTATCATCCCTAGAAAATAGAATCTGCAAGCACATTGTTTAGCAACCTTTTCTAGCACTTGAAAATTCCCATTTTCACCAATAGAAAAATACACTGTTAAAATCAAACACAGACCTATTGTTCCAGATAATGTAAAATACTGGAAAATTTTCTCAGAAGATGAACAAATCTATCACTTTTTGAACAATGAGCGAGAGTTTCAAAATTGCCAAATTGATAATGATTGTAATATAGATTCACCTTGTAATATAGATTCAAATTTTTGTCAAACAGATAATTTAGATGTACATAATTTTGATAGACCTACTATATTTACTCAGAGTGACATAAATGACTTGGAAAAAATAGAAATAGAGGAAAAGATGGAAGATGAACCAGATTTGATTGATTTAAAACATAACATTTTACCTAGAGGTTTAACTCCCCTAGAAGACTTGTTTGATTCCAATGATGTGCCCAAAAGGCCAAAAATGGAACCAGCCAGGTCTGATATAGAAGAGTGTAACTTAGGAACAAATGAAAAATAAAAAATGATCAAACTATCAAAGTCCTTATCATCAGAAGAAAAGGTTAAATACATAGAAATTTTGAAAGAATATCAGGATGTTTTGCATGTGGTTACGAAGATCTGAAAACTTACAACAAAGACATAATTCAACATAAGATTCCTTTGAAAGAAAATAAAAAAAAAATTCAACAAAAGCTAAGACGGATTAATCCAATTTTGTTACCTTTAATCAAAAAAGAAGTTAAAAGAATGTTTGATGCCCAAATAATTGCACCAGTCAGGTATTCTGATTGGGTATCTATTTTAGTACCCACCAGAAAGAAAACAGGAGAAATTCGACTGTCTATAGACTTTAGAAATCTCAATAAAGCTTCCTTGAAAGACAATTACCCCTTGCCTAAAATGGATCATATTTTGAAGAGGGTGTTAGGTTCTTCAAGAATTTCTTTACTAGATGGTTTCTCTAGTTATAATCAAATTTTAGTTCATAAAGGTGATCAAAATAAAACTTTATTTACCACCCCTTGGGGCACTTTCATGTACATGAAAATGCCTTTTGGATTGAAAAATGTAGGAGCTACTTTTCAAAGGGCCATGGATATTGCCTTTGCTAAGGAGATCCATGAATTTTTAGTTATCTATCTTGATGGTATTACTGTCTTTTCAAAAACAAATGATGAACACTTAGATCACCTGAGACAAGTCTTTATCAACTGTAGAAAATATGGTATATCCCTAAATCCTAAAAAGACTCTTTTTGGACTAGAAGAAGGAAAATTGTTAGGTCACATAATCTCCAACGAAGGCATTAGAATATACCCTACAAGAATTGAAGCTATTTTGAACATTCAACCACCAAGAAACATAAAATAACTTCAAGCATTCTTCGGTAAAATCAATTTTTTAAGAAGATTTATCTTTAATCTGGATGAAATCATAAAAGATCTCAATAGTATGCTTAAAAAGGACTCTGCAATAAAGTGGAAATTAAAGGCCAGACAATATTTCAAATCCATAAAATAGGCCTTGACAAAAGCACCATTCCTCATTAGCCCAGATTATACAAAATATTTCATAATCTTTTCCTTTGCATCTGAACACACCATAGTTGCAATTCTTCTGCAGAAAAACAAGCAAGGTTTTGAGCAGCCAATTGCATTCTTTAGTAAAGCCCTCAGAGATGCACCTCTGAAGTACAATATAATGGAAAAACATGCTTTACCCTAGTTAAAGCCATAAAGGATTACAAAGTTTACATACTTCGCTCCCACATCATTGCATATGTCCCCAATGCAGTAGTCAAATATACTTTGACACAAGATGGACCTTATAGTAGGAAAGGAAAGTGGATTGCCACTATCCTTGAGTACGATCTGGAAATTAAACCAACAAAGCTCATTAAAGGATAGGGTTTAGCTAGATTGATGGCTGAATCGAATTGTAATGCCCTAGATATTAATTTCATTGCACAAATAGATGACCAGGAGGAGATGGCGACTCCATTGATTAGTGAGGCCTATCTAGACTCACCATGGTACTCTGATATTATCTTTGTACTCACACATTTACAAGCTCCTCCTGGGTTAACTAAAACTAAAGCAAGATTCATCAAACATAAAGCATTGAGTTTTTGTATCTTAAACAATGCACTTTACTGGAAAGAAAATAGTGGGATTTTACTAAATTGTTTATTAAAATCTGAGGCTGACAAAATTCTTGAGGAATTACATGCAGGTGACTGTGCAGGCCACCTATACTAGAAGAGTACAGCAGACAAAATACTAAGAGTTGGCTTTTACTGGCCAACTTTATTTTCTGATGTCAAAAAATTTGTTACCTCCTGTTAGAAATGCCAAATTTTTGAAGGGAAAGAGAAACTATTGCCCTTACCTCTTAAGCCTATATCAACTGAAAATCCATTTCAATAATGGGGGTTAGACATCATTGGTGAAATCCACCCTCCATCCTCAGGCCAACATAAATGGATTTTAACTGCTACATATTACTTTACCAAGTGGATAGAAGCCATTCCTACTAGGCAAGCCACTGATTCAATTATAATCTCATTTATAGAAAGTAATAGTTTATCAAGATTTGGATGCCCACATAAGATTATTGCTAACAATGCAGTTGCATTCAAATCCAAGAAAATGATTTCTTTCTTTCATAAATACCATATTCCCTTAGGTCATTCCACTGCTTACTATCCCCAAGGTAATGGTTTAGCCGAATCATCAAAAAAAAGCTTAATCAATATCATCAAAAAAAACTCCAAGAAAACAAAAAGACCTGGAACAAAAACCTAGTCTATGCCTTATGGGCTGATAGACTTACCACAAAAAATTCTATTGGAACTTCACCTTATCATATTTTCTATGGAATAGATGTAGTTTTCCCCTCTTCCTTGGGTGTTCCAGTCATGAAGATTATCTAGGAATCACAAGTGGAAACAAATGATATTCAATGAAGAATCAATGAAACCATACATCTTCAACAAATTAGGGAAGAAGTTTATGAAAAATCACAACTTTTACATGATAAAATCAAAAATATTTTTGATAAAAGTGTTAAAGAAGATGATTTTTTCATAGGAGATCAAGTTTTGAGATGGGATTCATAGAGAAATGATAAAGGCAAACAAGGAAAGTTTTACTTTCTATGGCAAGGACCCTATGTGATATATGGTTACAGAGGTAAGAATTCTTTTTTCATCAAGAATTTGGATGGAACTGAACTTCAAGAAGGAACAGTGAATGGTAGGATGCTGAAACACTACTATTCTTCAGAGTCACTCTACAGTTAGATTGATTTACTTTATCATTGTAAATATTCATTTCAAGTGTGTGGATTGGATTGGAGATTTTATCTACAAAGTTGAAGCCCGAAGAGAAGGCCCTAAGCTTTGCAGTATAAAATTTCATAAGTATGAATTGTTGCAAAAACCAGAAGACAATTACAGGATCACCAAGGTCAAAGATGAAGGCCACTAATCTCAGAGTTCTTGAAATTCCACTAGGAAATTCCATCCCCAAGTGCAGCCGATGTTAGTCACCTATAAATATAGGATTCATAATTTTGACTTGACTAATGGTAATCTTGTAAATATGTACAAACTTTGCTTTCTGCAAGTTATTTTCCCATATTTTGTAAAAAATCAAAAAAATCAAAAAATTAAAAAGAGGGTAAAAAGTCCTAAAAGAAAAATCAGAGGACTTAGAAAAAATAATATACCCCAAAAGAAAAAAGATGAATAAAACATGAAAGTGTGCAAGTCTAAATGCCACTACTGTTACCTTTTGCAGTTGATTATGGTAGAGTATGCAGTTGATTATGGCAAAGTGTCAATAAATGCCATAATCTGTGATGAGTTGAACAATTTAATCTTGACTTGTCACCTTTCAATTTCAAATGTTGTAGATAGAGAATAAACAATTGTCATACAAGTTTAATCATGACAATTCATTAGTTAGGTAGAAAATAAAAGAATCTAATAGTTTAATCTGGATTCTTAGTTGAAATAAGTGTAGAATTAGAATATTGTACTGCTTTCAAAAAGAATAAAATGTTGTAAGGTTGCTAGTTCAAATGCACCTGATTAAAACAGAAGGAAAAAATGTTAGAAGATAATGACTGGGTAGGTAGAAAAAGATGGGATACAACATTGTAAATATATTTCACCAAGCTATAAATAACTAATTCCATATCCCCATAGCAATTTGATATTCTAGACTGCCAGTCAAAGAGGCTCAAGGCATTTCCTTGACTTCTGTTGGGACTGGACCCAAGGCTTGAAGACTGATTAGTTGAAAATGTTAAGTTTCTATATTTATCCCTGAAA
The DNA here is from genome assembly GCA_034641835.2 of Pinus albicaulis. Lineage (NCBI taxonomy): Eukaryota > Viridiplantae > Streptophyta > Pinopsida > Pinales > Pinaceae > Pinus > Pinus albicaulis. The sequence continues at coordinate 46,033 of JAXQQM020070780.1, read as the reverse complement.
GTTTCATCATTTACCCCTTCATGCACTCATCACCATTTAACTTCATAAGTGGGAACTCTTTTCTTACTTAAATGTTAGTTAAATACCTATTTGATTAACTTCCTCCATTTTACAAGACATAAAACCCTCAAAAACATGATATCCTAAGTAAAAGTGATTAAGTTATGATAATGAAGCTTTGCTTTAATTTTCACTTTCCTTAGTTTTATTTATGAATTTTGAGTATTCATTGTCCCTTTTCATACTAACACTTAACATATTTTATTAACTCCCTATCAATTATTCTAGTCCTATTAATATAGCTCCCTTTTATTTAATATCCCCAAAACCATCTTATTATATACTTTTTATGTCAAAGATATTAAACACATGTTGAAAAACATCCCAAAATTACCCCTTTGACATGAAACTTATCCATAATAAAATATCCCCTCTACCTTATAGTTTTAGACCTTTGATAAATCTGAAACTATATAATATAAATAATATTGAAAATGCACAATTTATTTACCATTGTGTATATAAAACAACGAAGAAAAAGAGTTTTATAATTTCTCCTGCACAAACTCTACCCAAGGTTAACATTTAACCTCACCCCTTCCCCTCAATATATATCCCCTTACCATAAGATTAAACCTTGGTTAAATATTTAAACCTGCCCCATTCTATGTGTAAAATCCTTTTATACATAAATTTCATTAATAAAAATGAAGCATTCTCGCATTCGTTCCTGACCCTCCTATCATCCTAATCCCTTTAATCCTACGGTCTAAACTAAACCCGATAAATTATTCCCCCGCCCCCACCATTCCCTATCGCATTGATTTTAAACCGTCGATCTCCTCTTACCGAATCAATGACGCATATCAAAGTACCCGGTCCCACTTTATTTCCCCGCAGCTTCCCGATGCATCTCAGTTGTTCGTATCGCTCAACCAAATCCGATGGCGCGGATCCGATATCGCATTTCAAAAGTGATCGGGCGAAGTTGGTGAAAAATGTTGCGATAAAAGTTGTTTTACGAAACCACCGCTTGCTACGTGTCTTAATTTTACTAGATCACATTGCAAAAGCGAAAAACCATTTACCGCCGAGGAGCAATGCAATAACCATTAATGGTTTTGTCTTCAAACGCACAAACTGCTCCCGCCATTAATATCAAACTGCAATAATTGTTATGTTTATTGATAAGACTTGAGGTTTCAACCTTAGCTCTCATTGTTTACATGCATTTGCGCTTACACCCTCTTAGAAAACACTCACAAACGCCATTTCAGAGCTGCTTTCGAACCTATTTATCATTTTAAAAGCCATTTCTCCTCAGAAAATTCACCTCCGAATAACCTCAGTGTCTTTTACCAAACAACTGCAACCAGTTTGAAGACTAGTACCATCTGCAACCCTCTTCGACCGCAATCATACCTGTTCAAAGGTATTTTTCAGTAATCCAAACCTGCAAATTCTTATTTTTCAAGAAAAACTAAACCGATTTGAATTTAAAAAAGCCAAAAGTACTCATCTGAGAGTACTCAAACCTTGAAGAAACAGGGGAAACCCTGTCAAAATTTTCCTAGAATTTGCCACTTCCTCCTGAAGAATTTTAACCATCCAAAAGCTATTCCTACGGTGAAAATCCATTTGAATTACCGAAGAAACCATTGAAATCCCTTTCCAGTCCTCTGTATATTCAAATTCTGTGTTTTCATCATAAAACCCTTGCCCAAATTCCAAATTTTTCCCAAAGGAAGCTTAATTAACCTTCTATTTCCATAAAGAGCTGAGAAAACAGTTTAATCTTGCTCAGTTACATAAAAAATGACTAAAAAGCAGGTCACCCCTAGGACTGGAGGTCCCAAACCACAGAAGCCTGCCTCCAGCAAGCTTCCAAACCCCAAACCATCTAAAATTGATAAACCTACTCCTATTCTAACTACAGATTCTACTGAGATAGTCAGACTATTGCAGCTTCCTGTCACCTTTAAAGAGAACAATCCCTTGATTGACTTAGACTATAGAATTGCTGATGCTACCTTAGAATTTGACCTACTTGAAGTACATAGCTGGTGTCAAGAAAAATTTGAGAAGAAAGTGGCCAATGATATACCTTTGTGGGACTCCAACTTGCCCAAATATGTGGTTCCCATCACACATCCAGCTCAAGTTTTCATTAGGTTGTGTTAGATGCACTATATCCCTGAACAGAGGTGCATCGTAAACAAAGATAGTGAGGTCCTGTTTTACGTAACTGCTAAAGCAATCAATGATATGCTCCAACTAAGCCATGATCCACGAGCATTATCATTGTCAATAGAAGATTTGACTCAGATGTATTTGGATCTAGATTTTCGTAGGAAGTTTGAGATCCTTCAAAATTTCATGCCTAATCATGTCAACCTTCCTAAGGTAAATCCACCTTATGATACTTTTGACTTCCCTGAGGGCTCGAGACAGATCATTTCAATGCTCTCCTTCATTCTAGGCTATGTTAATAATGAATTTACAGATGCCTCCATTTTAGGGTTCTTCTCTACTTTGTCTCCTGGACAACAGCCATAATTGGTCTTTGAATTTGCCAAATTCATTGCTGATAATATACATTATCAGCTAATAAAATTATCTGATGAAGGAGTGTTTAGATATACATCATATCTATTACATCTCTTCCTATTTTCTCAGGCAGATAATTTTCCAATTGCATTACAGAAGATGGATATGGAGGAAAAACCTCTTTTAGTAATATTCGGGACTTCTTTTCTCAGAAAAACAACAGTGAATACAACTACAGTGATTTCAATGATTTGTTTATCAGACCTACCATAAGTTTTGAAAGTACAGGTTACACTTTTGCCCTTTTTTGAGAAAAAAATTTCATTTTTTTCGGTTCTTCAACTTTCTGCAAACTATAACAATTTTTCTGTGTAGAATTTCATTTTGCGATAAAAATAAAAGTTGTGAGAAATTTTGTTAGCTTTCTATTACTTATTTTTTGAATTTTTTTATGCAGATTTGATATGTCAACTTAGCGTTTCTTTGAGTGTGTGTTTCTTAACAATGAAAGGATTCATAAGAAGTCATGTTATGACGCAATGTTGTATTCATTGAAAATTTGTGTTTTTGAAAAAACAAAATGTGTTACAACAATATAGACAGAGTCTACTTTGTTTTCGTCATATTTACAAAGCCAATGGATGCATATCATAATTACTAGAATTTTTTGAACTGGTCCAATACGAAAAACTGCGTATTTTGGATATGTTTCGCGTCGCAAGAAATTTCTTAACATATAAGCTATAAACTAAAAATCTAAAAGCTACCCATTAGAGACGACGGACCAATGTAATGCCCCATAATTTTTTCAATTTTTTTTACAATGTATTTTGGGAGATACAAAATTTTGATTTCACTGAATCACAATGACCCTCAGAAATTGTTTGCACCCATTTTATTAGAAAAATAATTAAAATTAATAAAATTTTATGAAATTCCATAAAAGTTATATTTCTTGAAAGTAGATTCAATTCTGAAAATGCTTGTCTTGGTTCCGACAGTTAATTAACAACCTTTCATGGAGTTTAATCAGTCCAAAGTTGCAGAACCGTTTTCAGAGCCTGGTTTTTGCGTAATTGGTGACGCGTTAGTTCGGCCGAACTATGTTTTCTGCTTAAGGGTCGTTAAATCTAACGTCTTAATAGTTCGGCCAAACTTTTGATCAGAAGTTCGGCCAAACTATTGTATAACTCTCCGTCGGCCGGAAACTTTTGCGGAGCCCCCTACTAAAACACATTTCGCGTCAATATAAATTGCCGCGAAATGATTCACAATTTTCGCACATTTCGCACACTTCATCTCATTTTACAAAGATCTTGGTTTGGGTTCAAAAAAATTTCTTCAAAGTTTGGGTTTAAGAGCATTTCTTGGAAGCAAATTGATTTGGGTTCAAAAACTTTTCTTCAAAGTTTGGGTTTAAGAGCATTTCTTGGAAGCAAATTGATTTTACAATTTTGGGTTTCAAGAATTTTTTTGGAAGACATTTCTTGGAGGTATGTATGTGTTTTGAGTTGAAGTAAATATTTTGAGCTTCGTTTCATTTTTATAAAACATTTTTCTCTCGAATTTTTTAAAGTGTGTGTTTTGGATTGGAGTATGTATTTTTTACAAAAAATTTACACTGAATTTTTTTAAATTAAATCTTTTGTGATATTTTTTGTAATTGAGGTATTGTCTAATTTTTTGAAGGAAATTTTTTGAACTTCATACCCTATTATCATGGGAAATCGAAGAACTTGTGCGAGAAAATATGATCGAAAAAGAGACCCCGAGGAACGTAGAGAAGAGACGAGACAATCTCGCAAAAGAAAGTTAGAAGCCCTCTCAAATATTGAAGAGGAAAATCAACCTCAAGCAGAAATTGAAGCAGGTATGTAAATGTAAATATTATGATCTATTGATATATATTTAAATTTTTCCTAATGTAAAATGTAAAGCTTAATTTTTATTTGATGAACTAGTTTGAAAAATATTTTGTTTAATGTAAACAGACAGAGATATTCCTCAAAATATTGAAGAAGAAAATCAACCTCAAGCAGAAATTGAAGCAGGTATGTAAATGTAAATATTATGATCTATCGATATATTTAAAATTTTCCTAATGTAAAATGTGAAGCTTAATTTTTATTTGATGAACTAGTTTGAAAAATATTTTGTTTAATGTAAACAGACAGAGATATTACTCAAAATATTGAAGAAGAAAATCAACCTCAAGAAGAAATTGAAGCAGGTATGTAAATGTAAATATTATGATCTATTGATATATTTAAAATTTTCCTAATATTTATCGACATAGTTATTAATTTAGTGATTTATTGAATATGTACTATTTTTTCGAATATGTACAGACGAAATCACTATCGATAATGAGATGTTAGAAAATGTTGACACTCACACATATGGAGATAAAAAACCTGACCATGTTATACGATATCGTGTCAACCGCATTTTTGAAGAGTATTTCTTAAATGAGCAAGTGACAGTTCATGCTCAAATGTTGAAAGGTCTCCTATCATTAAGGAAATTAAAAGAAGCGATGACACTATTGGGTATTCAAAAATCAACCAAAGATAAAAAAATGAATGAAGAGGTGATAAAAAATATGAGTAGTGCTATAAAGTCAATTAAGAGATCTAGAGATAAAGATGTTTCAAATATACGTAGAGGAATACAGATGGCAATAGTTTCACCAAATACTCAAGAGAATCATTTGATAACATCTATGGCACGAGCACTGGGAACCTCGCGAAAAACTCTGCACAAACATCGAAAATTTCGACTACAAATAGATGTAAATGATGAACTCGCTTGTTGGAGAGCTATTTGTAGGCAACCATACAAAGATAGACTTGGAGAAAATGTTAAAAAAATAATATATGAATATTGGAAGAACAATTCGTGTGTTTCACCAACTGCAAGACATGTGATGCGAAGAAGAATAGCACGAAATCAGTACGAAGAACATGAAAAACATCTCTTGGAAACCACTCAGATAGAGTTATTCAACAAGTTCAAAAAATAGAATCGTCAAATTCATGTTTCACTCAGTGCTTTTATTCAACAAAAACCATGGTATGTAAAACCTATCACCGTACGAGACACTTGTTGTTGCCGTTATCATGTGGAATTTGAGTTATATTATGACACATTTCTTGATTTCGGTAGAACATTATGGAAGGATTCACCTCCTCCTTCCACTATCCGTGAATTCATATCTCAAATTCTATGTGAAAGAGAAAGCGATGAACTATTTTACAAAAAAAAATGTGTTGGTGGTAAAAAATGCGACGATTGTGGAAATTTGACTAAATTTCAAAACAAATATCGTATTGATATAAATGATCAATCATTGTCCAACATGAAAGTGAAATGGAAGAGATATGAATATATCGGTACATCGATTCAAGGTGCAAATAATGTTAAAAGAATCGAATTACGAGAAGACAAAATTTTTCTGATAGAATTTTTGAGAAAGTTTGAGGCAGAAATTTACAAATACACCAAACATTCCCATAGAGCTCGATGGCAAGACTTGCAATTCAAAAAATCTCGTGAAGTTTTTCCACCAGGGACCATTTTGTCAGTGATTGATTTTGCGGAAAACTACACATTTGTTCCACAAAAAGAAATTCAGAGTGAATACTATCATTCTGACCAAGTCTCCATGCTTGTCCATATTCTATATAGACATGCTGAACAAAATGTCGATCATATAGAAAGCACGAGTGAAAATCGACATATCATTAAAGAATATCACTTTTATATAAGTGACGATCGTACACATGATACATGTTTTGTACAACATTGTTTTGGAAGAATTTATGATTCATTGAAAAATCGTGGAATAACATTCAATGAACATTGGATATGGTCAGACGGATGCGCAGGTCAATTCAAATCTACACGATCATTCTTTTGGTTGTGTTGTCTTCATAAGAAAACATGCATTAAACATTGTTGGAATTTCTTTGAGACTGGCCATGGAAAAGGAGAACATGACGGTGCAGGAGCATGCATAAAACGAGTACTTCGAAGATATCAAATGAACCACTCTGCAAGCCGACTTGTGAACGCTCAAGAAGTTGTTCAATGGTGCATCGCTGCTCTAAGCCATGAGAGAAACCCATCAAGAGAAGTGCGAAGGTACATTCAATTTAATTTATATTGGAAATCTAATTTTAAATATTGTACATTTATCATGCAATGATTATCTTTGATTGTATTTTGATATCATATTTACAAATTCTTCTTTTAATTTTCCATATAAAGGTTTTTCTGGCATATTGGAATCGAAGATGTAGATAGATCAATTGGAAATGACGTTGAAATAATAAAAGGGACTCGAAAATTGCATTCAATTCAAACAAAGTTGTCCACAAATGTGTTTGCATTGGATAAAAGAAAATATTCTTGTTTTTGTGATGTTTGCATAGACAACACAAAATACAATGACGTTTGTGAAAACAAAATGTACGTGAACGATTGGAAACATATAGAGCTAAATACAAAGGGCAAAATCTCTGTTGCAATGTTTGAAGAAATGCAATCAGAGGAAACTACAATATCATCCGATGGTGATCGAGTTTCTGATCTTGTTAGAGAAGGTAACATTTGAATTACTTTCTAATGATTTAAAGATCTATAAATAAATTTAAATATGCATAGTTAAATGTTAAATTTATTTTATTGTGCAGGAGATGTTTTTGCTGTAATTGCACCTATTGACAATGATGAAAATGTTAAGTATTATTTGATGCGTTGCACTGAACAAAAAATGAAATTATTACAAGACTATAATGATCACGGATTTCAGTATGACAGAGGGTCTATTATACTGAAAGGTTATTTTTTCAGACAAACTCATCAAAGTGGAGACTTTGTTTACTTTGAAGACTATGAACCCGATTCCATAAGTTGTCAATATAGTCACTTGGTGTGTGCAGCACGCATAAAGTTGATAGAAGTTCAATCAAAGAAAAAATCGAAAATTAAGAAATGGAAAATGTCAAAATCCGATCATGAACGAATTATTGAGGATGGAATTCCATTAGAATTTTTTTGAGTGAAGTGTCCAACAATTTATTATCTTTGGATTAAATATGTTATAAAACTTCCAGTACTCAACTAAAAATTGAGTTGCTTATGTTATTTGTGGTTTGCACATGTTACAAATTGTTTGGGTACAAGCACGTGCTCTAGTATCAACTGAAAGTAGTTTTTCTATACATGTGCATTGATGAAAAATGTTATATGTATTGGATATATATATATATATATATATCTATATATATATATATATAGATATATATATTATAGAATGAAATTAATTGTTCTTGTATATGTTTTCCGACCGTATGGTACAAATTATTTCACTTTATTTTGTAAGGTCAGATTCGGTCCCCATATGGCCTAGCCTCCAAGGGACGAGATAACAAGTGGTTGTCCCCACTTGCCTGAATCTTAGCTTTTAAGTACAATGTCACTGTTTATGGTAGACATCTTACATGATGTCCTAGCCAAGGATATATTCTCTTTGTTTCAAGTTGCCGGTAAAAGTTGTCACCAAATGACCTACTAGGATATTATAAATACTAGCTTTGTAAGATCATTTGGCATTCGGAAAAATTCGAAAGTCTTAGACTGTCAATCAATTTAAAGTATCATTCACCCTAGGGAGTGTAAAATATTCAATGTAGGTTGGTGACGATGCTCACTCCTAGCTTGAAGTAGCTCCAATGACCAATTCTTTAATGAATTCCAATGCACTAGACCAAATTTGGTGACCTACTTGGTTTTTCACCCAAGAAATTCCAAGGTACTCTTCTTACCTTTGGCCCCCAAAGCTACAATGGAGTTATAGGAAGGTGAAGAAAAATTTCTTCACCGATAGGAATTTGGTCACTTCCCTAATCTCCCCTTATCAAAAAGTTCCTATCTACTACATTATCCAGCATGTACTCAAGATCACTATTTCGTAATTAGAATATCACAATATCATAAGTTCTCACAAAAATACATGGAATGCCATTACGACACTCATCTAACAATGGGGAGCTCAAAACCTAGAAGGCTCCTCGTCCCCTTAATAATAATGTGTTTAATTTAGTCTTTTAGGTGAGGATTAGGTGTGAATCTTGTTTTCACATACAAAAATAATTAATTGTTTAATTCCATAAATTTGATTATTCACCAAAATACATGTCATATCCACTATTTGTCTCTCCTACAAATTCCCATTATTTTATTAAAATATGATTTTATCTCACCCAACTATCACATGTTCCTAAATTTACTCCTAATTGTTTCCTATGACCTAAATCTACTCCTAATTGTTCCCTATGCTACTTTTCCCTTACTTATTTTTAGAAAGTTATTTTCGTAGATCCATCATAACTATGGATCTATCAAGCGCTGAGAGGGATCAAATATCTAGAGGTGCAAACCTCTTTTTTGAGTGAAAATTTGAGGAAAGGTTTGCAACCCGGAGATTTGATCCCTCTCGGTGCTTGATAGATCCGTAGTTAAGATGGATCTAGGTTGGTTTCAGTCGTGTGCAACCAAGGAAAAACTATCGATAATATGAGGAACATATGATTAATTTTATCAATAATATGTAAATACATCTAATATTAATATAACCATTTTAAATATGCTAAATATGTTTGATATTTATCAAGTCATTTTAATTTTAAATTTTCTTAGTTACCTCAATTTGTTGAGATGATAAATATTGTAGAATAACTTTAATAATGGAAAATGATCAAATAAAATTTTTGAATGCAAAGTGACAATGTAATAATATTGAATGATAGAATGTGAATAATTAGAATGTAATCAATTACAAATATCATTTATTGTGATCAATCTTAAACTATTTTCTTCTTCTATTCTTATTGTCACCCTTATTAGTTTTGTCATCTTTCCGTATCGATTATATTAAAAAGAAAGTAAAAATCATAAATCATAAACCATTTAAATATTTAGCTCGAAATCTTGTAGTAAACACCATACCTCAAGTCTCTCTTGCTCTCCAATATTATTAGGTTTAATTATTATAACACAAAAATCGTTCTACATTGTCAATAATTTTTTGCGCTTACACTGAAATCAATGAACACTATTAATCCAATGACTTTACAAGTAATGTACCATAATACATGCAATTATATCAAATCAAAAATCAACATATATACAATGAAATCAATGGGGATTGTCTTATTACAAGTAACATTTCAATTTCCCACGTGTGCAAATGTAGGTTGAAACCATCCAAAACTTTAAGTTGTAGATTGAAACCATCCAAAACTTTAAGTTTTAAAACCCTTTTGATTATATATTGTGCAACAAAAACATTTAACATTAAATATCACATGCCAAATGTAGTTCAGATGACAACATTACTTCACATTCACATGCCAAAAGTACTAAAACCATCCAAAAATTAAATAAAACAAATTATATAATAACAATGTAATAAAATATGTCCAAAAATTGTAAATCTCACTTGAGTATCAAACTGTATCAAGTTTAAAAAATTTAAAAACCATCTAAATTTTGAAATCAAATCTACTGTAACTCATGTCCATCAAATGGAGGATCTAGCATCTGGGTCTCAGTCTACGCCCTATCCTGTGAATAGGAAACCTACATACACAATGCACATGTACTTGAACATTAAAATTTGAAGTTTTAAAAATGAATGAGAATATATATATCTAGAACTTCATGTAAAAAACAAAATATAACAAAAAAATCATGCAATACCTCGTAAGGTTCCCTCTCCATTTGATGAACAGGTTCTCCCATAAGAACATCTACAGTGGTAAACTGTACAATATACATGTACAATTAAATATATATATATATATATATATATAATTTATATAAATTAAAAACTTTCAAATGAAAATGCACGTGTACATATATAAACTTATTTTCAATAATATTAAAAAAAGGAACTAAAGACAACTTGTTCAAATGCTGTGGATGTTCCTATCTCCATCGCTAGAGTCCCCGGATTAAAGAAATCTTGTATAGGAACCTAAATTCAAAAAATTTTAAATAACTCAAAATATAGATTTCTATATATATATATATATCAATTTTTAATGGAACTTTTTTAGGTAGAATGTATATATATATATATAACTTTTAAACATAAATTTTAAACTTGTGAAAAATTGTCCATACTTGTGGCTCATCTCCCAATGAAGTAGAAGGTATATCTCCTAAAGAAGAAGAAGGTACCGCCATCCCAAAAACATCAGACGGAATTGGTACCTGTTAAAATATTTTATCAAATTATATATATACATACATGTACATGTGTGGCAACAATTATTTATTTTAGAGTCACTTAAAAAACACTAACATACATGTGCCAACATATCATGATGGTCAGACCCATCTGCATCGTTTGAGCCTGAGGTCCCGAACGTAATATTAACATTTTCATCACGCATCATGCCTGAGAACTGCAAATGGTGTTTTAACATATAATCATACATTTTTGTTAGATTAATGTACACATACAAATAAATGTATACATGTGTACATACACATGTATTTATTACAAATTGTACACATGTATATGTAAATATAATTTCAAACCCCAAGGTCACTAACACATACCGTTCTGGTGCCCTCTTCCTCACGAAAAATTAGGTCTTGCAGACCATTGCGACAATTTATTGCGTATGTTCGGAGATCTTCAACATTCATGTTGTAAATCTCCTCATCTGTATGATAAACAAAATTGGCACGTGAATTTTCACGTGCTCTTTGTCGATTTAAGCCAATATTGACTCCACTCAATCCGCTATGAACATTTTCGATCATAACATCTCTTGCTTCACGACTTATTTGAGAAGTTGCATCCATCTCTGATCGCAGGGTTTCGACTCGAGACGGTCGACTCACCAATGGCGGCTCAGGGCGAGGCAACTCCACATCTCGCTTAGCACCCTTACGTTGATATAATCGACCTCTCCCCAGGCCAAAAAATTCTGAAGGAAGGTCATTGTAGTCAGGTTTCATACCCAAAAAAAATTCTGCATAAAACATTTGTGCAAAATAAACAGGAACCTCATCGTTCCATGGAAGCCTTCCAAAGGCCGCAAGATGTCGATCATACAAATAACCAGCTTTGTCTGGGTGCTTGAAATACTGCACCTTCAACATTTTTCTTTTTGGCCCTTCCTTATAATTAAACATTGACTTGGCCTCTGCTCTTGTAACTTTTTGTTTTATGTCCTACCATTTATCGAGACCTATCATTGTTTCTTTTCTCTTTCTCATCAGTTCTACAAATGAATTAGTCGTTGGCCCCAAATTTCTGTACACCTTTACCATTTCACCCAATGAATGTGTAACTATTTCAAGGCTTTGTCTACTCTCAGCAGGTAGAGACAAAGCCATGAGATCTCTTTGCAATTTTGCATGAAGGCTTTCACACCTTTTTAAGGTGCATTCCGCCATGTTGGTTTCCCATGGTATATCAGTAATCTCAGCCGGATAAGTTGTGCTGGGTTGACAGCCTTCTTCTTGAATGTAGCGAGCTGCCCTACGTCTATTTTGACCACTAGCTCGAACATTTTCAGCCTCTGCATCAATATATATAAAATTTCGTATATTAGAAAAAACACGTGTAAAAAAAGTTGTACAAATTTAATGAAAAATATTGAAATTGATGGCAACCTTGATGTTGTTGGTTAACATCATCTCCAACATGACCCTGCTGAGAACCAACCCTAGAATGACGCTGCTGAGAACCAGACCCACAGTGACCCTGTTGAGAACCAGCAGCCGTTGATTGGCCTTCGGGGGGATAAATATCACCCCTTTCCCACAACTTGCTACCACTCATACCTCGACTGATTGAACCTTGGCCACACTCCATGGATGGAGTAGAAACCCTTCTCCTCTTGCCTCCTAAAAATTAAAAATATGAAACTTATTAACAACTAATTTCACTCACAAAGTTAATAAAAAAATCAATTCCATATGTACACACATGTATGGAGATTTAAGATTATATTTAAATACCGTGAACATCCTCCGATCCCTAAACCTCCATATGGGATTCGGCTGATCTTCGTCTTTCATCCTCCATGATATATATCTATTGGTCGACATTTACACAAAATAGATTTCAAAAAATCAATTCGTAATTTAGTGTACACAAATTATGTAGAACACAACTTTCAAAGCAATAATTGATCATGTGTGAAACTAAATTTAATCGAAAAAGATATTATAAAAATGATAAGTTCACCAAATTGCGCTTTACATGGTGGGAGCACACTTGGTATAAAATTTACTACTTATACACTTTAGTTTGTGGAAGAAATGACACATGTACATATTTTACCTTAAAGTTGTTGTGTTTTACGGATATTAAAATGAAGAACTTCTATTTAGATCCATTCCAGAGATTGACTGTAGGGGCATTTAGTAGATATGTCACCTTTCATAAAAGATGAGATCCAGAGGCTACCTGGCCCTTTACAGACTCTGCCTATAGAACTTGTAGAAGTAAACACTAGAGGAATTAACAATATCAAAGAACATTTTCATGCTCAGACATGGGAATGTGTCTCTTTCCCTATGCAAAAAAATAGTTCAAGGTAGTTAATCTTCATAGACATGTCATCAAGCAAGTCAATGTGATCATCCCCAACTTACTTTTTATGAAATTAGGCTTGGAATCCTCTACAACCTAGTGGATGGAGTTGAATGGGAACTAGGTTGAAAGGCCTTTACAAAATACATGCTAGTGAATAACACTTACTAGGTTATGCCAACAAATAAAGTGGGAGAAATGTTTTCTCCTCGAGGTTGTCCAATTGCTGCTAATTGAAATTGGAGTCATGTATAATAGATTGCTTGCTTAAGTGGCTCTTACTTGGACAATATCCTGAGATGAGTTTGACATGATGGTCATATGAGGTTGGAAGCTACTTGGTGTAATTTTCCTTAAATCTTCAAAAAAACATAGCAAAAATGTCATTTTCGATCATTTTTTATTAGCTTCTGCATACAGCAAATGTTATCACAATTGCAACACAATCATGTTCCATGAGCATGAATTATGAATGTTGCAAGCCAAATGGCAAGGAAATTTGCATTCATTTAGGCAAAAGAAGGCTATGACATTAAGGTCCATGCTAGAAAAAATTATGCAAATAAAGTTGCTAAGTCTTGATACTTACCATGTGTTTCAAAACCATAACGAAGGTTGGCTTTGAGAGTGTCCTCTCAAAGCCCTGTCTTGAGATGAAATTTAATTCAATGTCTCTTAGAGTTGCAAGGTGGAATTGATAGAACTATTTTATTTCTTTACCATAAATGGGAAGACAAGACGTCACAAGATTTTGGGACGGTCCACTCTTGAGCAAGAGCCTCATGATTACAACCTAATCATGAGAATAAAATGGGAGTGCATCCTTATTTTGAAAACAAATAGGATTCTAAGCTACCTAGAGCATCATTACTTTTTAGGGTTGCTTGTCTCCCATAAGGATTCATAGGAAAATAATTGTGTTGATTGTCTAGAGATATATGTATGTGCGTGTTTCATTATGTTCTCTATTTCTTACGTTGTGTTTCATTATGTTTTATATTTCTTACATTTCTACCCTCCTATTTTTCTTTCCACTCAAGGTTTATAAAATAACATGAGAAGCAACATGAGACTTGGAACAATCATTTTCATTATCTAAGAATGACATAAAATGACCTTGTATGTCTTCTCATTTTAGAGCTCAAATTTTTAGGAAGTATTTAAGTATCCACCTTTCAAGAATCACTAGAAGAGGTTGATAAAGAATATAGGAAGACAAAAAACTAACCAGTGGTGTACTAAATGTATTTCTTGGGAGGTAGATTGGCATATGGACTTTTGGTAGCTAGAACTTTTCCAAATAAGTGAATGTATTTCAAAACCAAACCTCTAGTTTATTTTGGTTTAGACAAGGTCTAGAATTTTAAAAGTGAATTCCCTCTTTCTTCCTCTTACATGTCCAATGATCGGAATCTGGATTGAGGGAAAAAAATTTCCTAAATAAAAATTTTTCATTTTATTTGTTGTACACATGAGTTTTTAAAAGCTAATTAACTCATAAATTTCTCACAAAATACACTTAAAGCTTGACACAAACCCCTTCCCAATTGGCTAACTTTAGACGATCCTAAACACATTTTTATTTAACTAATGAGGGAGATAGCCTAATAAAACTAGTTTGTCCATATTCAAATCAAGTTGGTATCAAAGTACAATTTAGCTCATTTTAGTCAAGGTTAGTTAGAAGAATTAGCTATTGGTTTCTGTCTTCAATTTCCTCTCAAAATGAATGTGTACGTGCTTTTGAAAGACACACTAGAGGAATCCTCTACAACTTGGTGGATGGAGTTGAATGGAAACTAGGTCAAGGCCTTGACAAAATACATGCTAGTGAATAACACTTACTAGGTTATGCCAAAAAATAAAGTGGGAGAAATTTTTTCTCCTCGAGGTTGTCCAATTGGGTGTGTAATACCAACTTCACCCATTTCCTCACAGGTTTCTCTCTTAGGTTACAGATGTCTTCCACCTTATTCTAGTTATATATTTTTCAATTTCTCGTGGATTCCTTGAATTTTTTCTCCTACCATATCCCTCTCTCACTCCCCAAATTATTGTCATCAAACATGCCCCATTGAGGATCTGGAGCAATGTTTGCACCATACTTAGAGAACTGTCATTGCTACTAATTGAAATTGGAGTCATGTATACTAGATTGCTTGCTTAAGTGGCTCTTACTTGGACAATATCTTGAGATGAGTTTGACATGATGGTCATATGAAGTTGGAAGCTACTTGGTGTAATTTTCCTTAAATCTTCAAAAAAACAGAGCAAAAATGTCAATTTCGATCATTTTTTATTAGCTTCTACATACAACAGATGTTATCACAATTGCAACACAATCATGTTCCATGAGCATGAATTATGAATGTCGCAAGCCAAATTGCAAGGAAATTTGCTTTCATTTTAGGCAAAAGAAGGCTATGACATTAAGGTCCATGCTAGAAAAAATTATGCAAATAAGGTTGCTAAGTCTTGATACATTAAGGTCCATGCTAGAAGAATTAGCTATTGGTTTCTATCTTCAATTTCCTCTCAAAATGAATGTGTACGTGCTTTTGAGAGACACACTAGAGGAATAAATTCCAAATTTTTGATGAAAATGTGCTATGAAAGTAAAGGGTTAAAGGCAAACATGTACAAGGCATAGTTGAGCCAAATGTTGTTGAGGAAGGGCCTAATTATTTGGGTCTTAACCATGGAAAACATGATGGAGAATGCTCCAAAGCCAAGGAAGCACATGAAGCTGTTCCAAGAAGGAATTTTATTTTGTGTTCATTAACTCAAGCTTCAGAAGTTTGTGTTCATGATGAATGGAAAAGTTTGACACCCACTTTGCAAGAAGATGTTAATAAACATGCAACTAATGAGAATGTAAAAGAAGAGGATGTTGAAAGCTCTATCTAGTCATTGTTCATTCATTGCTAGTATTCAGAGGAGAGCCACTACCTCATCAAATTCACCTCCTCAAGAAGGCCACAATGGTGAATGTTCAAGATATAAATTTGCCTTTAATCATATTGCTTTTGATTATGATAAACATGGTAAATATTCACATAAGATATATAAAATAACTTGCACATGTTCCTTTTGTGGTTTGAATAATCATAATGTTTATAGATGTTGGAAGAAGGTATCCATGCACATTGAAACTTTTTAAATAAATGAGGCAAAAACTCAAAGGCCCATTGGACAAGGAAAATGATGTTGAAAATAAGATGCAATTGTTTATTACTCATTTCCATAAGAAAGGTCACATTGTGGACAAGTGTTGGACTTTGTATCCAACAAGTCATCCACGACATTTGAAGGAGGTGGAAAGAGATAACGACAATAATGGAAAAGAAGATTCCATAATCGATGAAGGTCAAGATGATTCACATGATGAAATGCAGCTAAAAGATATGCCATTGAAATGGTTTGCTAACAGATGGTTAGATTTATTATCCAATTAAGGCCTTGCATGTATTTTGATGTTTCATGAATTTCTTTACAAATTCAAAGTATGGTGCATGTTTCATGAAGCAAGACGTTGAAAGTAGAGTTACGTTGACACACTTAAATGCAACAAATATGGAAATTTGTACATGAGCTCTATTATTTGACTTGAGAGTCAGTTGTTTGAAGAGGCATGTTGTGAACTTGTTTTTGGTTGAAGGTTTTGTACACCAATATGTAAGAGTACATGAAGATATTCACATGATGTGAATTTTTTTTCTTTGAAGGAGAAAAATGATATATGTCAGCGAGCTATGTTTCTTGCATGATGTGTTTTCAGTTTGATGGTTTTGTTTGTGACAAGATGTCACAAGATTTTGGGAAGGTCCACTCTTGAGTGAGAGCCTCATGATTACAACCTAATCATGAGAATAAAATGGGAGTGCATCCTTATTTTCAAAAAAAATATGATTCTGAGCTACCTAGGACTCAAACCATTATTTTTAAATTTGAAATATCATGGTGTGTTGTTTCAATGCCTAAATCCACAACCCTAACATAAATTGTTTTATTCCTTTTTTGCAAGATTTAGTTGGTTATATTAAAAGTCAGTTGAATTTAAAATTCTTGGCTTAGTGGCATGAACCAAACATATTGTACATGTATTAAATTCAAGGAATTTAGCTCTCCCAATCATTTATAAATCACCCATATCACCAAGAAAACATGTTTTAAAAGAACATACTTTGGTATGGGAAAGACCTTCGATTTCAAATATTATAAGAAGGTTTTTGATATGGTTGAGAGAATGTGGAAAATAGAATCCATAAACAAATTAATTTTCAAAAAGTATTACTTTCAAAGTATCAACAAGGAACATGTACAAGGGTGTTCAATGAATTAACACTATTTATTTAAATTCCATTATGTATATCTTACTCATAATTTTAACAAATTATTAAATAATGATCTAGATTGGATAATTATATTATTTTTCATATATTTTCATGCTTATAGAGTGAAAAACTTAAAGAATCAACTTGTAGGGTCATTTTAATGGTGGGTGGAGAATTGGGGTCTAAAACCTTTTGGAGTCATTTTGAGGCATTAAATGACATTTTTGGGGGTCAAACGATTATCCCTTGTGCCAAAATCTTGACCATTATTCTACACTTAAAGACATATCCAATGGTGCAAGAAAAACATCAAACGAAGTTCATTCAAAATTTATGCCTTTAGTAAGTTGACCTATCACGTTGACCACCATGGTACGAGAGAATGACATCTTAGCCCCATTACTCATGCATGGCAAGCTAGCTACATGTGGAATTTTAACAAGACTCTAAAAGGTCTAAAATCACAAACCTCGTTAATGGTTGACAAGGTCAAATCTTACACCTAGTTGGCTATCACACTAGGTTAAATACTTGGCCACTAGGAGGAATAAGAGTTCCATTTTGTGTTATTGTATTTTGTTCCATAGTTGAAAATACAACTAGGAGTGTGAATTTAGAGAGAAAAAAATGTATGAATTTAAGTTTTTATAGCAACCTTACACGCTAAAAGTCTTAGCTAACTCTAGAGAGATTACCTCTTTCTTTGAACTTACATATTTTCCATACCAGAAAAGAGAGAGTAGAGCATGTTTACATTTTAGTGTTGTTTTTCTCCCATAAGGATTTCCTAGGGAAAAAGGAGTCTAGAGAATCATTACTTTTTAGGGTTGCTTGTCTCCCATATAAGGATTTCCTAGGAAAATAATTGTGTTGATTGTCTAGAGATATTTATGTGTGTGTTTCATTATGTTCTCTATTTCTTACGTTGTGTTTCATTATGTTTTATATTTCTTACATTTCTGCCCTCCTATTTTTCTTTTCAATCAAGGTTTATAAAATAACATGAGAAGCAACATGAGACTTGGAACAATCATTTTCATTATCTATATGGAAGGCAAGAAGGATTATATCCCCTTAAGCTTAAGCTTATGTAGTTTGTCAATTTTTATCATATATTTTTTGGTAAGGGTAAATGTTTTTGTATCTATAGTACAAGTCATGAGTTCCCCAATTTTACCTCATGTAAAGCATGATTCTAGGATTACTACAATTTGTACTTGGTTTTTTATTGTGATGATGCCTTGTCTCAATCACTTGGCCATCTCTTGATGGGTAGTTAAATCTTTATAACAATACTTAATTAAAATTTATATCTATTTGTATTATGTGAAATTATGTAAAAAATGGTATACTACTTTTCATAAAATTGGGTTGAGTTTATCATATATTTCAATGAAAGTTGATTAAATATGTTTTCTTTAAAAGGATCTAACAATTTTGGTAAAGTATGAATTTGCAATTTTGGGTGGCTCTCTATCAACCTTCACTTTCTCATTTCTAGAAAAAATCTACTTGCTCATTCGTATACCCACTTTCTATTCAAATGCATGAGTTTTGAACTCTCAGTAACTATGTTTTTCCACGCAGGAAAATTATGTCACATTTTATACCAACTCTAAATATTATTTTGAATTTTGAATTACTGTTATTCTTTTATATAATTTAGCATTAGATATAAGTTTAAATTGAAAGCTACTTAGATGAAATATAGCTTAGATATATGACATTTGCAAATTATTATCTATTTATTGAACTAAAGGACATAATTATTACACATGTTTAATTTACATTCAAATTCTTCTTTGATTTATCTCCTATAGCTTAATGTAATGCTAGATATATAATTTAAGTTTAAGGCCCATGAGATAAATATGACTTCTATGTGACATTTGTATTGAATCATCTATTTGTTGTATGAACATAATTGGTACGCATATCTAATTTGTATTACTAATATGTCATGTCATGCTTCTTTAATTTATCTTTTATAGATGACCAGAGCATCCCTTTTTAATCTATCCCCTTTGACTTCGGATATGTGGGTAATACTCATCCGAATATTTTTCTATCATAAAGCAATGAGTAAAATTGTATTCCATTTGTGTCAATGTTAAGGTTAAGCACATGGATTAAAGTTTTATATAAGATACATTGCCATGGTGTACATTTATATCTAAAGAGTCCAAAACCTCATTCAAGACCATATGTTTTGTTGGTGTAGTTTGATTGGTTATATTGCATTGCTTTTGCAATTGTTGTTGTGGGCCTCACCATCTAGTGATTTTAGGTAAAAAAATTATTTACATGGAATTTTTATGTATATCCTATAATGTTTATTATTTATCACTACTAGCCTTGGTGATTTAGTTGTTTGTTTTCATGCTACTTGGTTACCCATATTTAATAGTTGTTCATGTTTAATTCATTGTTAAGGCTTTTTATTGGCCTATCGGGATGTATTTTTCTCAAATCCATAATGGCTAAAAGAATGAAATTTATCTATGAAAAAGAGAGGTCATATGGAAAACAAATTGCTTGCAAGTGTTCTTTTGAACCCATAGAACTTGCAACCCCAATATGGATACAATACTAAGTAATACATAGCCTCCTCATCTAACTTAGTCAGGGATTTGCAATACTATATTTGAGTTGGCTAGCTCCATTTCAAGATATTATAATGTTAGATTATTATTTCTATAGATTTTGATTATGGTAGTAAAATGTTACAAAAAATCGGAAACTACAAATAATATTATTCTAGATATATGTAAAAAGGACATGGTAGAGAAAATCAAACAATATTAAACTTTTCATAAATAGTTTCTAGATATAAAAACATTTTCTAATTTTGATTGTAAATTCCAAGGCTTAAAGCAATAATTTTTCTAATAATTTTTTTTAATTAATAAATAAAAAAGAAGCATTTTCAATCAAAATCACATCCAACATATAATAAAAATAATAAAAACAATTTAAAACTTCATACACTGACATTACTATATGGCAAAGAGCATAAAAATATACAAGCATAAAATCCTTTTATATAATAATGGAGAGCTTCAAATATACAAGAAAAAAATCTTTCAGTTTTAAACAATCATATTTTAAACAATTAAAACTTGGAGAAAATCATCTGTTTTTGAATTTCAATTATATAAAAAATTAGTCAAATATTTCAAATCTTTTTTTTGGCTAGTTGCAGAGTGTAGGTGCAGTTCTAGCTAGAGAGAGACTCCAAGAAGGGGTTTCAAGACAGAGCAGGTTTCCAACATTCCAGTCAAGAAGGGAGGCAAATATTTCCAACAAAATATGTTGTATGTGTTTTCTTTAGTACTCAATCGAGCCTGTATTAACCTGCAAGCGAGCCTAATGTTTCTTATATAATCACAAGGATTATTAAAAATATTGCTGCAATTTCCTCAACGGACTTGACAGTCCTCAATATAAATGGTATCCACATGCTCTGTTTTTGGACGTGGTAGATAGTAATGGTTTTCAAACGAGCCTAATGTCTTTTCAAGCGAGCCTGTACTCACTTGTATGTTGTTCCATAGGGGTTCGTTTTTTTACTAGACTATTATCCGCACAACAAGCCTGTCAATTGCATACTACTCATTGTTGCTGATCAAAAGATGCTCTCCAGTACTCAATATGAATGGTACCCACAAGGCTCTGTTTTTTTTTGGACGTGGTAGATTGTTACGGCCAGCAGGCGAGCCTAATATATCTAAAACAGTGATACTGCGTAGACTGTTAGAGCAACAGGCGAGCCTAATATTTGGTAGACTGTTTCGCATCCTCTACACTTGTCGTTGCCTGAAAGGCTTGCAAAAGTGGTGTATTTTCAAGGCCTCATGTACAGAGAAACATCATACCATTTGGGCTAAGGTGGGGTATCTTCTCTTTGTCTGCCAAATTTGTGGAGTTAACTAGAACGCATTTTTGGGCACTATTTTTAACACTTATAACAAAGAAAAAATAACATTACATGGTTCAAAAGTGAGATTATTTAGAGGGAATTAAAGCCTAATGGAAAAGGATGTCAGGGATAATTTAATAGTCCTCTCAAGTTTGACCCTTCTGGAAAAAAAATCGCAGACTTTTTGCACCTCCATTATCCCTTAAGAAGGGATAAGAAGGGATATTTTGAGTATAAGAAAAAGTAAAAAATTTATGAAGCATAGTATCACTGTTAAGCGAAACTCATAGCCTACATCTATACAAGATATATAAAGGTATTCTCTATACCAGTGCATAAGGTACTAGCATAATTATCGTGAAAGTGAAAGATAGAAAAGAAGGAACCTATTTCTCCTCTTGTTATGAGCATAAACACATTTCAAAAGACTGAATTCGAGCCTTACTCGCGCGGACGGCAGGAGCAACAGGGCAGTGACAGGAGCACCAGGGCGTCGGCAGCAGCAACAGCGCGAACACAATAAACCGCAATAACAACGCGCGAACAATGAAACAGTAAACCATAAACATTCGCGGGTGATTTATTTATAGAAAATAGTTCAGCCGAACTATTTTAAAAGTAAAAGTTCGGCCGAACTCATAGTTCGGCCGAACTTTTTTAGTAGTTCGGCCGAACTTTAATTGCCGATTTTCCAAACTTCGGCAAAAATTCTGTTTTCCAGCGCCGTCAGTGTGCTGTCACTGTAAACAGAATCTAGAGTTAGGCCGAACTTTATAAGAAAGTTCGGGCGAACTTTGTAATAGTTCGGCCGAACTTGTAAAAATTTTCGGCCGAACTATTGTTGGAAAAAAATTTCGGGCCCCGATTCTCACAAAAGTGTAAACCCGCCCACGTTTCCGCCCACCTGCCATGAGTTTGCTGGACAAAGCAGGGCCACCAAGGATCAATGAAGAAATCCAAAGAATTTTACAATTGTCTGAAAACTGTAAAGTTGGAGATTGGTATTTGTATAAAAATCACACAGAAATTAGAGTATATGGTGCAATCCTGGATCCATACAAATTACCAAAGTTTCTAACTACAAGGATTTTTGCTTTGGAATACTTGAGATAGATTTTAAATGCAGATGCAGTGAACTTTATAGCATCCAAAAAGAAAGCACAATTCAAATTAAAAAGTCAAATTGGCTCTTTCATAGTTAACAACAGAGATTCTTTGAAAGAGGTAAGCAGCAAATTATCAGCATTCAAGTTCCAAGAAAGCTTTTACTAGAACTATGACCCTCAAGGTATTCTGAGCAACCTCAGGATCAAATGTAAGTTAACTCCATTCCTCCATGAATCAAGGCCACTAATTGAAAAATATGCCAATCAGATGGAATGGGTTGCAAACACTTTAATTGATGATGATCAGGAGATGCAAACAGATAATCTATAGGAAAATAAAATGGACAGTACACAGGTGGTTACAGTTAACCAACCAACAAAGGTATCCAATAAAAGGCCGAGAAAAGAAGAAGGATATTTGGCAGAGACAATCATTGAAAATAAATTTAAAACAATCTACAACAAAAAGGCCAAAATGACTACTCTAGAAAAAGAAGGAGTCATTGATGTAGATGATAATAATGATCAGAAAACAGATGATGAGGCCACAATGATTGTTAATGAAACACTCAGGGAAATTCAAAATGAACAGGTACAAGCACAGGGAAAAGGCAAAGAGATGGTTGAAGTAGAAATGAATACAGAACCTCCCTCTTCCTCTAAAACAACAGAAACTGATTCTGATATTCAGAAGAGGTTCAAGCAAATCACAGAAAAGAATGAAGAAATCAAGAATGAAGTTTATTCTAAAATTCTGAAGGAAAAACCAGGAGATAAAGACTGACTAGTAACAACATTTGATTACTCAACAAATAAAATGATCATGTCTTTTCTCCAACCAGTAGTAACAGATCCAAAGTCAGCCACAGACTATTGGAAGTCAGAATTTGCAGTGAATGCTGATACTATACATGAACTAGATTAGATAGAGTTCCATAGGAGTGCATCAGTGATGTTATATTCATAGGTAGTAAGCAAAACCATGAGTGATACCATGCTTCAGAAAACTGTATCTAATTTGCAAACCCAAATGAAATTAGATAAAGCATCTCTTCATGCTAAGGATTTGAGGATCAAGTCCTTAGAAGATTTGGTGATAGAAACAGGAGTATATCCCTCTAATACTGAAGTTGCTAAGAAATTGATAAGACAGAAGAATGAGGATATTACAGCCTTGAGAAAGCAACTCAAATTGCCACAGAGTAAGCACCCTCAGGCAAAATAAGTTCTTCGAGAAAAGACAGAAAAGGAGGAAACTATGCAATTGGTTTTGAAGATGACAGCTCAGATTAAAGATATGGAAAATCAAATAGAATCTC
This sequence comes from Pinus albicaulis, assembly GCA_034641835.2. Taxonomy (NCBI): domain Eukaryota; kingdom Viridiplantae; phylum Streptophyta; class Pinopsida; order Pinales; family Pinaceae; genus Pinus; species Pinus albicaulis. The sequence continues at coordinate 22,187 of JAXQQM020070780.1, read as the reverse complement.
TAATGCAAGAAAATGAAATATTGAAGAAATCTTAGGAAGTTCCCATTCCCACAATTATTCCAACTATAAATACAGCTATTCCCTCTACATTGGAAGAACATTTAGCACCGAAAGGAGTATTGGAAACTGTAGTGTCAATTACTTCTAAAGATATGTCTGCCACTTCTTCATCTACATCACAGGTAAATCCAACAGGAGAAACAACTTCCATAGTAAAGGCTATGGATGACATGTCCTTAAAGGATAAAGAGATAATCAACTTAAAAGGCACCATCATAAATCTTGAAACATCTAACAGAGATGCATTAATTACATCCAAAGGACATGAGCAGAGAGCCAACAGATTGCAGGAACATGTAAAGATTCTTCAACAACAGGTTAATCTCACTGAGCAGGTATCTTACATCAAGAATTATCTTTGGAACAACATCATTCAAGGCATACATTCTTAGTGGCCTTCAATTCAAATTATTTATGAACAAAAAGAGTTACTCAAAGAAGCAAAGATAGAAATTCAAAAGACAAAAGAAGAACTGGCTGACAAACCTTCTCAAGCCTTAAAACTTATTACATTTTTTAATAGAAAACATAGAGAAGAGCTTGAAAAGCTAAAAATTCAGTATAGAACTGAAAGTATACTACAAATCAAGAAAGTCCTGAATAAGAGAAATATGATGAATAATTTGGAGGACAGATGCAAGGACATGAACTTGGCAATCACAGGATTTTGGGCCAAATACACAGTACTAACACAACAGGCCTACCAAATATTCATGCTTTGAATGAAAAATTGATGGCACAGAAGGATTATGATAAAAAAATCAGGGCTTATGCCAAAGAGCAGGTCAGCAAACATTTACCACAAGGATCTCCAATTGGTAAAGTCATTTTGGAATATTTTGAAAACTTGTTCTTTTTACAAAATGAGATCAAACATATTTTCATTGTTAAGCCCAATTTTTCCAAGTATACAGAGGCAAATGAAAGTTACAGGAAATTGAAGAGTATGAGAATTCCCAGTGCAGAATAATGGCAGGAATTCAGTGACTTAATCTGAAGATTTGCAGTTAAAGTGTATCAGGGTCAGAAATAGAGTTAAAGAGTATCAGTCAAAATACCTTTTTAATACAGATAATTCTTTATTTTACAACAGTGAAACAGTAAAAGGAGCAACGTAAAGAGTATCAGTGATAAATCACAGGTGAAAGGATGTGAAATGGAAAGAGTGTCTTTCAATTTATCTTCAAAAAGATCTTTTCCAAAATTCCAGCAAGCATTTTTAGTAGCTACAACCTAGCAACAAGTTAGGATAATTTGTCCTATTTTTTATTGATAAGAGGATAGCTTGCCAGTTTTCTTTGTAGCTGTCCCTCTTTCTATGTAATAAACTTTATTTTTTCCTAGAGATATTCCTACATGTCTCTCATATATTTTGTATAAATACTTCTCTTTTTGAAGTATTAAGTGTGGAATAAAATTTATGAAGACTACTATAGTCATTTTGCTGGATATATTGAAGTTTGTGTGAGTCGATTAGTAAAGCAGCAAACTAGAATTAAGATTAAAGACATCATAACTCAAGATTCTTGTGCTGACCAGATAAGTCAAGTATCTTCCTGTTTTCACTGTTTTCTTTCAAAAGTTTCCATACATACATTTTAATTTTTTCTATCTTTAATGATTAACAAGGAAAGCTTAAACATGATTAGTGTTAAAAAAGCTCCATGTTTTTTACTAGTTGTTCATTATTATATTTTCTGCTTGATAACCGGACTATAGAATTCTTAAATGCTCTTAGTCCCTGTTTGATCCCCTCCTTTCATCTTCATTTCTGTAACCTAAGGATTCTTAATTTCCCTTTTGTTCAGATTTCACCCGTTTCATCAAAAAGCCTATTTCAAACCCTTTGAAGGTCATCTACCCTGCCCTTAGTACATTTTCTCTTTAGATATTATTTCCTAGCTCTGCTTGCCTAGAAAGTTGACTCCATAGCCCAATGTTCTGGTAGATCCCCTTGTGGTTTACCTTGAAACACCTTTTATTCCCACCAAACTTTCAAAACAAATCCCACTGTCCAATCATACCTAGCCTAAAATCTTATAACCAATCAAGCTAAATCTTGAGGAGGGATCCCTCTCCGAAATTTGGGAAGGCTAGATCCTGAATTTCAAAAGAGGTTCTTGGTTACCCCTGGTTTTCTTTAACTATAAACCAAAATCCCACGACCTAAGAATTACTAGGGTGATAACATGTCCCCTAGACTCATTTAGTTCTATTGTATTAGTGCATTCGTCAGATATTTGGGTATCTGATAGTGTAATAATTACCCACATTTTCTTCATGGGATTCTTTCCACCCAATGACTTCTTCAATTTCATCTTTTTCACTAGAGTTTGTGACGATTGTTCAAATTAGACATAAATTAAGGCTCATCTTACCATCCTTGAGAATACTAAACCTCTCTTTGTGCATTATATGCCATATTTTTAACTTTAATATGTTCATTATGAAGGTTTAGAGATAATTTCATATTATTTTCCTAATATTTTTATTTTTGTATAATATTGTGAGAATATTAGGAATATTATGAAGATTTGGAGGAGGAGATAATATAGGGAATTGCCCCATTCTAGACGAGGACCAATATTTGATAATAAATTAACTCAATATTATGAAATTATTGATAAATTCTAGAGCTCCACTGATTGATAAAATCTAGGGATGTGTTCTGTGTCATTTAATGCAAATTCATAGTGTTGGGAACCAAATCCACTATTTGAGGGTTTTTGGAGAGAAACGATTCCTAATTTCAAGAGGAATTCTTCCTCATCACTTTGTATAAGTACCAATTCGAATTTTCCTCTAGGGGCATGTTTTTCTTAGACTTCTTGTCGAGAAAACTTGTTATTTAGCAACTCTACTTTCATTTCTAGTAGGGATGTACTTGGATTGATTCAAATAATGAAGTTTGGAGCCATTTTTAGCTTCTAAAGCTTGATTTTCTTCATAGGACTCTAAGTTTCCTTGGGATTGGCCATCCCAGGAGCCTTAGATCCCTCTTGTATAATTTCTGTACTTCCTTTGAACTCTTTTTCACTTGGATCTTTTATTTCTGCATTTACTATTCATGCTTCTTTTGTTGTAGGTCATATTGGAAAAATTATTAAAGTGAGTTTTTTTGTAGGCTATTTAAAAGTTACTAAGCATTATGCATCCTTAGAACAAATTTTAAAGGTCATATTCATCATTAAGCTACTTGGATTGGTTTACTAGCTAAAAAATATAGAATTTCTAGAAGTCCCTTGTAGCAAAATAGTAGTGATTTTTTGCTAATTTTTAGATGGTGTAATGAACATAATTTTAGTTGAATATAATTGTATTGGGTCATAAAAAAAATAAATTTAATAAAGGAAATTACCCAATAGCATTTTTACTTGATTAGGTTAAGCATTTGGTAGGTTAACTAGCTCACTAATTCTAAAATTTGTGACTTTTAGAGTAAGTAATTTTCTGCTATTTTTTAGCAAGTATTAACAGGGGTATTTTGGAGTGATTTAACCTGGAATGGATTCCTCATACATCCTATTCAATAAAATAAAAAATTCACATCTCATTTTAATTTTATTTACTTGGGAATTCGGAAAGTTATCTTTCTCCTGTAGCAAAACATGGCCTACTGTAGCACCTCCTATTGCATATCATGTAACACTCTTGTAGCACAAGTAAGTTTGACTAGATCTGATCCAAAAACTTATTTTTTTATCTCTTGTGATTGAATCATGACTGCTATTCTCAAAATCCGTGATTTAGTAAGACCAAAAGACCTCTCAAGCCTTGACTCTTCTCCATTGCAATTCACCTCTTCAGTTTGGATTAGTGGACAAATTCATGACTTGAAGAGCATAATGATGATTTTCATGATTACTTTATGAAGCACCTTGTGAAATATATTGACAACATCTATCTTGAATGCAGTGATTGAAGAACAAATTTTTTTTTTTCATACATATTAAGCTATGATTTCCATTTCCAACATTGTTATTTATATTGCATATACTAGGCTCCCTTTTGATGTACCATTTAAACTCTGCAAATAGGTTAATTTTTACATTTATATAAATAGTATTAACATTTAAATTCATGCAAAGTAGAATAGCCTTTCCTTTCTACAAAGGTAACTAATATTTCTTCTCTACATAAGTAATTAGGTTTCCTTTCTACAAATAGAGTAACATTTTGATTTCTACAATTATTTTAGGCTTGGATTTCATGGCATTCACTTCATTTCATATGATTAATGAAAGAAGGACACATTTTATGTTGTACATATAGTGTTGACACCTCTTACATTTGTATGAACCCCGAGTTGATAATTTAAGTTCGTAGCCTTGGGAGTTGTAGCATTCTTGTTGCAATATTGGGGCTCATCACTTTTTGGCATCATTGTTGGGGAAGTGTCAAAGCATGCATTTTTTTCTTCCCTATTTGATTCATTTCTTCTACTTTTTGTAAAAAAAAAATTACATTCTGGCATATTTAGTTTCAAAAATAGAAAAAATCCATTAAATTAGCATTCTTATTCAAATTTTTTAAAACATAAAAATTTACTTCTCCAACACCAAACCCCCCATTTGGTCACGTGGTGCAGTAAGAGACACATCACCATCCACTTTTGCAGGTAGAAGAAGAAGAGGTGGTAGAGAAGGTATAAGAAATTGATGGATATGATGACAATGAGGAAGATCCTCTTGGATTTTCCATTCAATGTATTGATAGTAGTGTTCATGTGAAGAACATCCCTCCATATTTCCTTCCCAACTTCCATGGTATGAGGTCAAAATACCCAGAAAATTTTCTCTTTGAATTTTAAATCCTTTGTAGATCTTATGGTTACTTACCAAACACTCAAAAATTGAGATTATTTCCGACAACATTTAAGGAAAGAGTTATTAACTGGTTTATGAGTTTAGGGACTGATTCAATAAGATCATGGGATGATATGAAAAATATATTTTTATAAAAATATAAATATCATGATCTTAAAGAAGAAATATTTAGAATGGTTAAAAATGAAGATCAGAGTCTTGAGGATCTAATAGACAACTTTATGTATAATGTTAAGAGGGAAAAATTACATCATTTAGAACCCGAAGCACTAAAAAACATCTTTCTTAGAATAATTAGGGATGAGTGTGTTGGAAAAATCCTATTATGATGAGTGTGTTGAAAAATGACTTAGAGGGGGAAGTGGAATCAAAAGATTTAGAGCTCAATCGATAATTTTGGGTTTTCCTTTTCTCTCTTAAAACCATATGTTACATTACTGCATCCAACTTTTATGTCCAGAGATATTATTATGTCTTTACTTAGATCATTGCATCATTCATAAGTAGTAAGCATGAACAAAAATAAGAGAACAAACCATCAAACATAAGAAACACATATGAACACCAAGATTTAAGGTGGAAACCCAATTCGGGAGAAAACCACCACTGTTGTAATCTCTGTCTTCAATATTTATTATAGAGAAAAATTCTTACAATTTTATGTCAAGCAGCATCATCAAAGATGCAGACACCCATCCGCAGTATGCCTACAACCTTCTTCCGTTTACCAGCCTTCTCCCCGGAAGGGAGCGGGCCACCCCTCGTTCTCGAAGCACTGTTCCTCCCCCCGAAGGGAGCTACTACTCCCCGTTTCTTTTACCATCTACCACCGGAAGGGAGCTACAACCCCTATATCGAAGGCTTCGAATTCTCGAGCACCACTCTGCACCACGTTTCCTCTTTCATCAATTTTCACTGGATCCACCAGTCACATGACATACCTTGCAAGCCACCAAATTTATTCATTCGCATACTCACACCAGCTCCTCATGATTTCGTCCATCATTCAAACTCGAGATTCATCATCGCTGCACTTATTATGACTCATAGGTGCATCGTAGTTTCGCATTTATCGCTAAGAAATGCAGGTCGCCCATACAGACATTCCTTGAGAAATTATTCATTCACAACCCCTACTCATGCATACATTCTTCATGATTTCGTCAGTCGATTAAACCAGGAATTAATCATCATCTGATCTAGAGATCTTGATCAATCATCATATTCACAGGTGCACCATAGATTCAGATATATCAGAGTTTATTCATACAGATATCTCTAAAAGAGATTCGTTTATTATCAACCCTTTCGCATGCACACCGTTCTTCATGATTCTCATCACCTTATATAGTTTTCGCTTTTAATAAAACCTTGGGTCAAAACCATTCAATTGGTAATGGTATTCCTGGACAATATTTTCATTTACCACCCTTACGTACCTCTTTGATTTCTTTTTAATTTATTTATCAATTTGAAGAAATTGATAAGTAAATATTTATAACATTGAACAGAACTTTAGGATTAAAGTTAACCCTTCGCATTTTAACGCTTTCAAACAATATGGTAAACCGTTGAACCCGGGCCCACAAATATAGTCAATAGCCAATCAAATACGTGCACGGTACCATAAGTAAATTTCGCGCAAGTCCAGCATCCGATCACTGTTAGATTAGCAAGCTTCCAGATCAACGACGTATATGCATATCGGTCGACCTTCGATGCCGAACGTTAACGTGCGATGGTTCGCCGTACCTGTGTTAATCTTCACGCACCTTCAACAAATGATGACCATCCGATGACCCTTTCCCAGATCAACGGCGCTCAACGATATTGCTGGGCATCCTGGGTCGAACTATAATGCGCGATGGCGCACAGTGAAAAGTGGTTTTGTGAAGTCGTACAGGGACGCGTGTCAAGCACTCTATGGAATCACTCCTCAACCAGGAAATACCGCTTACTCTACATAGGTGGTGCGATGAAAACCGTAAACCACCTTCACTGTTCACTCGGTCATGGTTCCGCTCTTCCACGCAAGGTTCCGTCGCATTTTAAATGTATTATTATAATTAAGTTGCACTTTACTGTTTTTCCTTTTATTACAGATCCATTGCTAAATTTAACGCTCTGTTCACAATTTTCGTTTGAGTCTTTTAACATACATTCTTTACACCGGTTGCTGCCTTCCGACCTCGACAACACAATGTCACTCTATCTTCAATTCTGCTTCCTATCCTGTCACAGTTCCGCTTCTACATTCAAGTTCTTGATTCCGCAAGCTGATCACTGTACTATGCTACAATCATCATATCTCTGCAACCATTAATTCCTTCAATTTATACACTAAATATTTAATTTCGAATCCTTGCCACAGGGTTTATGATGTTTACGGACAATGATTCATAGTTGTCCACAGGGACTCTACTATCCTTCCTTCTGAATTCTATCAAGAATATATATATAATTCACAGAAAATGCAGAACCTTTTTCTGTTTGATGGCCTTCTTCTTCCTATATTGTCTCTGGACAACTTTCAATTCACTGCTTGTCCCTGCTCCTTGACTGATACTGCTCTCTGTAGCTCAAACTGTAGATGCATTCTTTCTCTGTTCTTCTCTGCTACATTTAGACTTTGCCCCATCCTTTTCCATCAATGAAAATATTTCCAACAATCTCCCCCTTTGGCATTGATGGCAATACTCTTCCTTTGATTTTCTTATAGAAGCCCTTTGTTTCTTGTCCTCCCCCTTTGACATCAATGGCAAAGAGTTGACAATACCATGCTCCCCCTGAGATCATGCTGCATCTTCATAATATAACAAGATGACTTATAAATGCCAACAATGCATCCTTTTCATATGACCAATGCTCCCCCTTAGCCTGTGCAGTCAGAGATGCCCAATAGCACCGCACAACCAATTTAATCTTCTGTATTTAAGTAGACCTGATCCTCTGCATGGTAGAGACTACTCCCAATTTCTGTCTGAGATATTCGAACGCTTCCTTGGGTAGAGGTTTGGTAAATATATCAACAACTTGTTCTTTGGAGGAAACATACTCCAATTTCACTTTTTGTTCAAGCACTTGTTCACGTAAGAAGTGATATTTGATGGGAATGTGCTTGGTCTTGGAATGCATAACAGGATTCTTTGAGATACTGATGGCACTTTTATTATCACACATAATGGAGATAGGAGGTGAACATTTGATTTGAATGTCTTGTAAGGTTTTCATCATCCAAAGAAGTTGAGTGCAACATGATGCTGCAGCCACATATTCTGCTTCTGCTGTAGATAAGGCAATAGAGCTTTTCTTCTTGCTAAACCAAGATACTAACCGGGGCCCCATATAGAATGCACCACCACTAGTGCTTTTCCGATCATCAACACTTCCAGCCCAATCTGCATCAGTGTATGCATGAAGAGTAAGATTAGCATTCTTTGGATACCATAGTCCAAAGTCTTGAGTTCCTTGTAGATATTTGAATATTCTTTTCACAGCCTGAAGGTGAGACTCTTTTGGATTAGCTTGGAATCATCCAACAATCCCAACCGCATGCATGATGTCTGGTCTTGTCCCAGTGAGATAAAGTAGACTTCCTATCATAGATCTGTATTCTGGTTGATTCACCGTGGGGGAATCATCATTAGAACTGAGATTACATCCAGTTATCATTGGTGTACTTACAGGTTTGCAATCTTCCATGCCATACTTCTTCAAGATTTGCTTGAGGTATTTTGCTTGTGATAAGAATATGCCATTTGTTGCTTGTTGCACTTGCAAGCCAAGAAATAATGTTAGTTCCCCAAGTAAAGACATTTCAAATTCTTGCTGCATATCAGAAGCAAATTTCTAACTCATAGACTCTTCATTACTTCCAAAAATGATATCATCAACATATACAACCACAATCAATAGTTTATCATTTTCAGTTTTTGTGTATAAGTTGCTATTAGCAGACCCCTTTGAAAATCCTTGTTGATGAAGATATTTGTCAAGATGATAGTACCATGCCCTTGGAGCTTGTTTGAGACCATATAGAGCCTTTTTAAGTCTACAAACAAGTTTTTCATCATTTCCCAAAATGAATCCTTCTGGTTGTTCTATATAAACTTCTTCTTCTAGATCACCATTGAGAAAACCAGATTTAACATCCATTTGATAAACTTTGATTTGTTGGAAGCTTGAAAAAGCAAGAAACATTCTTATGGCTTCAAGTCTGGCTACAGGAGCAAAGGTTTCTTCAATGTCTATACCTTCTTGTTGAGCATACCCCTTGCAAACAAGTCTAGCTTTATTTATTATAACATCCCCATTCTCATTTAACTTGTTTTTGAATATCCATTTAATTCCAATGACATTTTTGTCATGAGGTCTTGGTACTAATTCCCAAGTGTGATTCTTTTCAATTTGATCAAGCTCTTCATTCATGGCTTGAATCCAACATTCATCTTTGCTAGCTTGAATGACATTGTGTGGTTCAATAGTGGACAGAAATGCCAGATTGCTAGAAGATCCCACAAGAGTCCTTCTTGTTTGTACACCTGATCCCTTTTCTCCCAAAATTTGAGATTCTGGATGATTCTTTTGAACATATTTGGATGGAGCCTTTTCAGACAAATCATATTTAGGGTCTTCATTGGGTTCACTGTTTGTATCATCCTTATTTGATGTAGAGGGATATATGTCATCATCATCTTCTACATTTGTTGTTTGTTTTTCTTCTTTTGGAGCTGCTGGAGACTCATCAATAACAACATCTATACATTCAACAATCTTCTGAAGTATTTTATTGTAACATTTATATGCCCTACTCCTAGAGGAGTAACCAAGAAATATTCCTTCATCTTCTCTAGGTTCAAACTTGCCAAGTTTTTCATCATTATTTTTGATCAAACATTTGCTTCCAAAAATTCTAAAATGCTTTACAGTGGGAGGATTACCATATCAAAAAGACCTTAAGGAAAAGGTCATATTTTAGAACCATCATAATGCCAACAATGCATTATTCTTAGTAAGGCTAATGCTCCCCCTGAACTTATGCCACCTGTACCTGTCTTCTTCACATCAGATGCACTGTTAGAATTAAAAACAACTATCATTCATTGCTCCCCCTGTGATGATACATTACTGATTCCTATAATGTATCTCACATCACTCCTGCAGTCATTATGAGAAGTAAGATTTAGAAGCAGATGACTGCAATAGGGTCAATATTCCCTATGTTTCTGACCGGTCCTCCTTCTTTTTCCAGCTTTGCTTGAAATTTCTTATAGTGTGCTGGAAATTGTCCAATTTCTCAGATCTATTCATCCTGCATTCTTTTTCTACATGTCCATACTTGTTACAAGCATAACATCTTGCGTGACCAGAAAAGTAAGCATAGGGATCATAATGTGTTTTTCTATTCTTTCTTCTATTGCAATCAGCTGCTTTATGACCATACTTGCTGCATGAAAAACAATATCCCTTAAAGAAACCTGAGTACCTTTCTGTGTAGAATCTGTTTGTTTGTGACTGAAACAATCTGCTTCTGCAATTGGCTGCAACATGCCCATAATTATGAAATTTAAAGCATTCAACATTATTGATCAAAGGAGGGAATGATTTCTTTTGAGAGTTCATGATTGTTGGTTGACCTTTTGTTTCTTTCAACACTTCAGGTTTTGCATTGATATCCTTTGAATCTTTAGCACTTCCTTGTGAACTAGATTCTCCTTTAACAATTTCATGAAAACCAAGACCAAATTTAACAGAAGGAGACCTTTGACTACTAAGAATATTGTCCAGAATCTTAGTACTATCTCAAAACTTGAAGAGTTGATTTTTTTCTTCTAATTTACCTTTTAAAATGTTTACCTCAACCTCCAATCTTTGGCATTGCTTCTTCATACTTTCTTCAACCCTTCTTCCTTCTTCTACTTGATCCTTCAATTTTAAAATCTCTTCTTTCAACCCATTTTCTTGTTCTTCAAATGTTTGTAAAATGTCTTCATTCTTCTTATTTGATTTTTCCAGATCTTCTTTCAGAGAGATGATTTCTGCTGCAAGTCTTTCATTTTGATTGGTTACTTTATCTTGCAGTTTTTGATACATTTCTATATGTCCATTCATTCTAGAGATCACATCTTTGTAGATAGATTCCTTCCTTTTAAATTGATCCCAATCATTACTTTCACTTTCTTTTTCTCTATCTTCACCATTGCATGTACAAGGAAGTGAATTACAAGAACAACAATCAGTACCTGATTCATTATCTTCATTTTCTGTTGTACATGTTTTCTGAGATATCTCCTTTCTTTGAGTAGCCTTATTCTTTTTCTTCCTTCCCATTGTGATGGATCTCCTTCAAGCGATCAAGCTCCTGCAGAAGGACCTGCTTTGATACCAATTATTTTGAAAAATACTGAGAGGGGGGGTGAATCAGTATTTAGAGCTGACTGACAATTTTTTTATTTTTATTTTTTAAAAACATATGTTACATTACTGCATCCAACTTGTATGTCCAGAGATCTTATTATATCTTTACTTAGATCATTGCATCATTTATTCATCATATCAGCAGTAAGCATGAACAGAAATAATAGAACAAACCATCAAACATAAGCAACACATATGAACACCAGGATTTAAGGTGGAAACCCAATTCTGGAGAAAACCACCGCTGTTGTTATCTCAGTCTTCAATATTTATTATAAAGAAAATTTCTTACAATTTTATGCTGGCGCAGACTTATACCAGCACGTAGGCACCCACCTGCAGAAGGCTACAACCTTCTCTCGTTTACCAGCCTTTCCTGGAAGGAAGCTACAACCCCCTGTTCTCGTTTACCAGGTACCACTGGAAGGGAGCTACAACCCCCTCACTGAAGGCTTCGACCCTCAGCACCACTGCAGACCACGTTTCATCAATTTTCACACTGGATCCACTAGATTCCACACGACATACCTTGCAGGCAACCAGATTTATTTATTTTCTTCAGAGGTGCGTCCTTAATTCAGCAATCTGTTACCCATTCCATACAGATATACTTCAGAGTGAAGTATTCATTCACAACCCTTACTCATGCATACGTTCTTCATGATTTCGTTAGTCGATTCAACCAGGAATTAATCATTATCTGATCTAGTGGTCTTGATCAATCATCATATTCACAGGTGCACCATAGATTCAGATATATCAGAGTTTATACAGATATCTCTATAAGAGATTCGTTTATTATCAACCCTTTCGCTTGCACACCATTCCTCATAATTCTCATCACCTTATATAGTTTTCGCCTTTATTAAAACCATGGGTCAAAACCATTCAATTACTAATGGTATTCCTGAACGGTATTTCCTTTAGCACCCTTACGTACCTCTTTGATTTATTTTTAATTTATTTATCAATTTGAATAAATTGATAAATAAATATATTTACAATTTTGAACAGAACTTTAGGATTAAAGTTAACCCTTCGCATTATAACGCTTTCAAATAATATGGTAAACCTTTGACCCCGGGCCCACAATTATAATCAATAGCCAATCAAATACGCGCATGGTACCATAGGTAAACTTCGCGCAAGTCCAGCGTCCGATCACCGTTAGATTAGCAAGCTTCCAGATCAATGGCGTATATGCATATCGCTTGACCTTCGATGCGATCGTTGCGTACGATACGCCGCCGTACACTGTTAATCTTCACGCACCTTCAAAAAGGGATGACCGTCCGATGACCCCTTCCTAGATGAACAACGCTCAACGATATCACTGGGCATCCTTGGTCGAACTATAATGCGCGATGGCACACAGTGAAAAGTGTTTTTGTGAAGTCATACAGGGACGTGTGTCGAGCACTCTATGGAGTCGCTCCTCAACCAGGAAATACCGCTTACTCCGCATAGGTGGTGCGATGAAAACCGTAAACCACCTTCACTGTTCACTCGGTCATGGTTCCGCTCTTCCACGCAAGGTTCCGTCGCCTTTTAAATGTATTATTATAATTAAGTTGCGCTTTAATGTTTTGCCTTTTATTACAGATCCATTGCTAAATTTAACGCTCTGTTCACAATTTTCGTTTGAGTCTTTTAACATACATTCCTTACATCAGTTGCTACCTTCCGACCTCAATACAACACAATGTCACTCTGTCTTCAATTCTGCTTCCTATCCTGTCACAGTTCTGCTTCTACATTCAAGTTCTTGATTCCGCAAGCTGATCACTGTACTATTCTACAATCATCATATCTCTGCAACCATTAATTCCTTCAATTTATACACTAAATCTTTAATTTCGAATCCTTGCCACAGGGTTTATGATGTTTACGGACAATGATTCATAGTTTTCCACAGGGACTCTACTATCCTTCTTTCTGAATTCTATCAGGAATATATATATAATTCACAGAAAATGCAGAACATTTTTCTGTTTGATGGCCTTTTTCTTCCTATACTGTCTCTGGACAACTTTCAATTCACTGCTTGTCCCTGCTCCTTGAGCGATCTTTGGTTTTTGTAGCTCCAAGCTGTAGTGCATTTTTTTCTCTTGTTCTTCTCTTGCTACATTTAGATGCCAATTCCTTTGCCACATCCTTTGCCATCAATGACAATATTTCCAACGAGTGGATTGATCTCCTTGATCTTGTGAGTAGAGGTGATGTATACGAATTTCCATTTGAAGAAAATTTTCAAACGTGCAAGAGCATATCAAGAGGAAGGGAAAGGGTAAGTAAATCAACATCAAGATTGCTAAGTCAAGAAGAACTTGGAAATTTTTCTTGATAATTTTAAAACAAAAATTCTTGCCAATGAAAGTGAACAATTAAAAATGGCGAGAATGAAAAATGAACTGAAAGAGAATGTCGATATTTGTGTTATCCATGAAAAATCACATTCTACTAAATATTTCCTATCGTTACTGAGGTTGAAGGAAGTTTACCAAGAGGATAATGGAGAAATTCAATCGCTAAAGGAGATATGTTATGTATCTTAAAGAATACCATAGCAACCCAGTCAACCTGATATGATGCAAGAACCTAATTTAAAATTTAAAGGTTATGCACATCGATCTCAAAGTAATTGGAACCCGTCCTTTCCTTGGAAACCTTTTCCATCTCAAAACGCAAAACCAATATTGGAAAAAGGTTGGAAATAACCTTAAGGGATAGATCCACAATATCATCCATACCCAAATCCATCTTATCCCTAACATCCACCTCTCCCGCAACCACAACCCCAACCATATCCATCTCAAAATTCCACTCCCACTCAACTACGTGCACCACCATTTATAAACCAAAAAAATTAAGTAACTTAGCCCACTTATAATGTTGAGGTAAAACACTTCCAAAAAAATAATCTTGATATAAATGGTATTCATCGTAGCCCAGGAAGATTATTTCAAAAATAGATAATTTTATGATGTCATTGAAGAACAACATCTAGAAGAAGAAGATCTAGAAGAATCATGTATCCAATTTTATGGAGAGCAAGCATTGGAGCATGATATTGAAGAATTTCTATTATTCTTACCATCAGATCCTTTATGTGTGCAAGGTAATAATTAGAAAAAAGTAAAATATTTGAATAGCATAGAAAAAGAAGACATGAAGAATGGTCTAGATGAGCATGCAAACTAACAACATGAAAACTATATTAAGCTTTGGTTCCAAAAAATCAAAAACATGGAGAATCACTCTCTTCTTCAACAATACTTTGATATCATCAAAGTCAAAGCATTTGGTCTTTAATATTTAGGTACATGCCAAAGAATATGTTTCAGCCTACACGAGTTTATTTTTCATATTGTTATGCACATGGCTCCATTGGAAGTATTTCGACACTTGAAAGATATATTTTTTTTTCAAGTAGAGTAGGATAGAAAAAAGAAATAAAAAATGGGAAAAGAGAGACAAAAAAGGAAAATAAAAAAATATCAGGTGAAAAGCTATTTTGAGGCACCAAAGGTTAGATCACTGATTGAAAACCTCCTTGAGGCAGTCAGTGGGTTGGAAAGATAAAAAGGAAAAAAAAGGAAAAGATCCTAGGTGAAAACCTCCTTTGAGGTGCCTAGACAGATCTACTAGTTGAAAACTTCATTTAGGAAGCTAGTAACCCTAGGAAAAAAATGAAAAAAATAAAATATGAAAAGGCAAAAAAAGCAATCTCCATGTATATATTTTTTATGAATGTACGTTATCTCACACCTTTGCAATCAACAAGAACAATTTAGCACCAAAATAAAAAATTGATCAAAAAACTATTCAAAGGAAGTCAAACTTGGGCTTTCTCCTCCTTTGCTCAGATGCTCCAACAAGAGCTAGGCCATGTAACTACATCACCCTAATACATTTCCAACATCCACCCATCATTCCATAGCATTTCCCATTCATTTTCCTCATTGTCCTAAAGTGCTACAGGAAGGTTTTGTTTTGCTATAGGAGGCCAAAATACATAGGTCAGAAAAATGTTTTAACCATATCTCGAAAATCATGCATCCATTGACTGAGTTGTTTCATGGGAAGATGCATATGGATGATGGTAACATGCTCAAGGAATTTTAGAAAATTGCACTGCTCACTTTTCAATAGTTTGGCCTCCATCACCTACAACCATTTTTAATTTTTATCGAGATTCGTGCATCTATTGGAAAAGAATTTTAATGGGGAGGTACAAAAGGATGATGGAAACATGCTCTAAAGTATTAAATTCAATCCAACCTACCTTTTGAGATATATGGATAAAACAATTTTGGTACAAGGTTATTCCATAATTGCTACAGGAGTGAGCAGAATTGCTACAGGTGTATAGATGTTGTGAAACCAGCTCCAAAAAGAGAAGAAAAGAGATATCAACGCCTTAGAAATAAGCCACTTCGAGGGGGCAACCTCCAATACATTACATGAATGAACAATTCTTGGATGATTCAAATTACAAAACCTCCTTTCTATATATAGGAGTCCATGGGACCACAATGTAATCTAGCCGACCTAACAATAATAATTTAAGGGGCATAATAATAACAATAAGGGGGTTACACTAACAACAATAAGGGACTATACTAGTAATATAGGGACCTAACATGCCCCTCTCCTTCAAAAAAGTGTTGTCCTCAATGCTTGAGTAGCTCTGGGTGCTTTCGTATAAAATTCTCATCCTCCCATGTAGAATCTTCAGTGGGTAAGTTCTTCCACTTGATGAGATACTCTGAAATTGATCGATTCCGTAGTTGTCGAGTTCTTGTTTCCGTGACCGCTTGAGGTTCCAATATGATTTTTCCTTCCTCATCAAGTTCTGGAAATATTGTTTGAACTGGAAGATTTTCACCTATAACCTTCTTTAAGCATGAAACATGGAAAACTGGATGCACTCGCGAAGAAGCAGGAAGCTCCAATTTGTATGCCATGGTACCAATATTTTGCAACACCTTGTAAGGACCATAGTACTTTGGCGATAATTTATTATCCTTCTTAGCTTGCTTGAGGGACATTTGTTTGTATGGTTGTAGCCGTAAAAATACCCAATCTCCTACATCAAAACTTCTCTCGCTGCAATGTTGATTTTCCTGTTGTTTCATTCGATTTTGTGCCAAATTCAGGTTATCCTTTAAGAGTTGGAGAACTTCTTGCTGATGCTCGATGTGATCTTCCACTGCTTGAACCTTCGAATTTTCCCTTAAAGATGATGTGATGGATAGTGGATGATATCCATAAAGTGCCATAAATGGGGTCATTTTTGCTGCAGTATGGAAGGAAGTGTTATACCACCATTCAGCAAGAGGTAACCACTTTACCCATTGTGTTTGTTTATCAGATACAAAACAACGAAGATATCCTTCCAAACATTTATTTACTATCTCAGTTTGACCATCAGAATGAGGATGATAAGATGAGCTATGAGCTAATTGAGTACCCAAACAAGAAAATAACTCCGTCCAAAAATTTCCAGTAAAAATGGGATCTCTGTCGCTCACAATAACCCTTGGGCTTCCATGTAGCTTTTGAATTGTGTACATAAATGTAGTAGCAACTGTACTTGCTTTAAATGGATGAGATAATGCAAAAAAGTGTGCATACTTGGTAAGTCTATCAACTACCACCATGATGACATTCTTTCCTTCGGACTTAGGTAAACCTGTGATAAAATTCATTGAAATCTCCTCCCAACGTTGACTTGGAATGGATAAAGGTTGTAGAAGTCCCGGGGTCTTAATTGTCTCCACTTTATTCTGCTGGCAAACCAAACATTCCGCCACAAACTTTTGAATATCAGATTTAAGGCGATCCCAAAAAAATTCTTTCTTCACCCTGTGGTAAGTTTTTAAAAATCCTGAGTGTCCTCCTAAAGGAGAAGTGTGCAATTCCAGAAGAATCTTTTGTTTTAGTTGGGAATTCTTACAATGATATAAGCGATCTTTGTACCATAAGGAATCATTTTTCCAACTAAATGTATCAGATGTACTAGGATCTTGCTGCAACTTTTGAATGAGTGTCCATACATCTTTGTCCTTCTTCCATTCATCTCTTGCTTCGGTTATCCAATCTGGTTGGATATTAGAAATGGCACAAAGCAATGCTTCCACCTCTTCATTCTTTCTTGAGAGTGCATCTGCAACAACATTAAGCTTTCCTTTTTTGTAGATTATTTCAAAGTCATAACCAAACATCTTTGTGACCCATTTTTGCTGCTCTTCTGAAGATAGTCTTTGTTCCAAAAAGTGTTTCAGACTATCATGATCAGTTTTTACCTTGAAGTGTCTTCCCATTAGGTAAGTTATCCATTTCTTTAGTGCATGCAGTATTGCTAACATTTCCTTCTCATAAATAGGTTTCTGTAAATACTTTCCTTTGATTGGACGACTTTCAAAAGCAATGGGTGTTCCTTCTTGCATTAAAACAACACCAATTCCATTTCCTGAGGCATCACATTCCACAATAAAGGTTTTTGTGAAGTCTGGCGTAGCTAAGACTGGTGCTAGGCACATTGCCTCTTTAAGATGTTGAAAGGCCTTAGTTGCTTCAGGAGTCCATGAAAATGCATCTTTCTTCAATAATGTTGTTAGAGGTGCTGCTATTCTCCCATAATTCTTAACAAACTTTTGATAATACCCTGTTAACCCGAGAAATCCTCGCAACTTCTTTATGGTTGTGGGGACTTTCCATTCCTTAATGGCTTTAATTTTGTTAGGGTCTACTTTAACACCCTCGTGAGATACAATATGACCCGGATATTCCACCTCTTGTACTCCAAAGAAACATTTGGATTTTTTTGCATATAATTGTTTCTCCTGCAATAGTTTGAGCACCCTGTCAACATGTTCAACATGATCCTTCCAAGACCTGCTGTAGATTAGTATATCATCAAAAAATAATAGCAAAAATTTTCTAGGGAAGGGTTTGAAAATGGAATTCATCAACCCTTGAAATGTAGAAGGTGCATTGGTAAGGCCAAAAGGCATGACCAAAAATTCGTAATGACCCTCATGAGTTCGAAATGCTGTTTTTGGAATATCTTCAGTCTTCATTCTAATTTGATGATATCCTGAACGAAGATCCAACTTGGTAAAATAAATTGCTCCATGTAATTCATCCAATAATTCATTAATCACAAGAATGGGAAATTTATCTTTAATGGTGAGCTTATTGAGCTCCCTATAATCCGGACACATGCGCCATGATCCATCCTTCTTGTGTACCAATACTACAGGAGCAGAGAAAGAACTTTGGCTAGTTTGAATTATACCCGCCTCTAACATTTCTGCAATCATACGTTCAATTTCGCTCTTTTGGACATAAGGATATCTATAAGGCCTGATGTTTGGAGGAACACTTCCCGGAATCAAATGAATAGCATGATCATGATCACGAATAGGTGGGAGTCCTTTGGGAGTTTCAAACACCTTGGAATGATTGTCCAAGACTTGTTGGAGATCTGCAGAAATAGATGATTTTGATGTTGGAACTTCTAGTGAGCATAATTGTGCGATTACGCCTCGCTGTTCTTTCTTTAGAAGCTTTGTCATGACATTAGAGCTTATTATCCTTCCTGGCTTCCCCGCAATACCCCGTAATTCAACTTCCTTTCCTTCTGAAAAAAATTTCAAGAAAAGTTCTTGAAAATTAAAAGCTACCGTCCCCACAGATTGTAACCATTGTACTCCTAGTACAACATCAGCACCTCCCATAGGAATGGAAAGCATTGGACTAGTCAATACATATTCCCCCATGGTTAGCTTGATATTATGGCATTTTCCAGAGCAATTTATAGTTCCTCCATTTGCAACCATCACTTGACATTCCGGTGTTGGGTATAGGAAACAATTTAATTCCTTGGCTACCTTACAATGAATAAAATTATGGGTGCTACCTGAATCAATCAACACTATTACCTTTTTCTTATTGATATGTCCTTCTATCTTTAGAGTTTGAGGAGTGGTAATTCCTGCCAGTGCATTACACGATATGGTCGGATTCATTTCTTCCTCTTCTAGGGCTGGTTCCTGGTGTATATCCTCTTCTTGTTCATTTTCTTCTTCCTCTTCACAATCTATGTAAAATAATTTCTTCTCAGCACACTTATGACGTTTAGTGTATTTGCTATCACAACTGTAGCAAAGCCCTTTTGCTCTTTTTTCTTCCAATTGTTGTGGTGTCAACCTTGTAGGTTGTGGAAATCTAGGAGTAGCAACACTTCCCTCTTTATAGAAGTGAGTGATAGGCTTCCTTGTTGCCATAATTTTACATTCAATTTTCTTGCCAACTTGAATGCCTTCTCCAATGAATCAGGTTCCAAAACGCGAACTTCATGTTGGATGTTATCCTTTAAAGTACCTATGAAGAGATCAATCCTGTGTTCCTCTGGAATATCAGTTACCCTTATATTCAATTTTTGGAAGTCCTCAATGTGCTCTCCCATTAAACCCTTTTGTTTGAGATTTATCAATTGGCTAAAGAAGGTGTTGCTCTTTGTATCCTCATAATGTGCTATCATTTCCTCCGTAAAAATTGACCAAGTGACAATTTTTTTACGGGAGCAAAGCCATTGATACCATACAAATGTATTTTGTTCTAAATGAAAGTTGCAATGCGTACCTTTTGTGTGTTTTGCACGTTATGGAGATCAAAATATTGCTCCATCTGTAGTATCCATGTTACAGGATCCTTTCCATCAAACTTTCTCATATCCATTTTTGGAATATGGTGGTTCTTCCCGCCAACATTAGATTTTATGAAATCATGATTAACATTTATTTTGTTCTCATCATGAGTTTCCTCTACTATCTTTTCACCATTAGGAAACATTTCTTGTATCAACTTTGTCAAACCTTCCATGTCTGCTTTTAGATCATTCTTCATGTTTTCCATATTAGCTTCCATGTCATCCATCTTAGATTCCATGCCAGCTTCCATGCCATCCATCTTAGCTTCCATGCCATTCTTCAAACCATCCATCTTAGATTCCACGCCTTTCTTCAAACCATCCATCTTAGTTTCCATGCCTTTCTTCAAAAATTCCATGTCATTTTTTGTTGCTCTTTGCGAGAGCGAAATTTGTTGCACTTGCTCTTGTAATTTTGATATGTCATGTTGCCATTCTTCATCTTCATGAGTCATAGTAGAGCCTTCTAAAGGCTTAATGGGTGTTGAATTATTTTTAAGGGCCATTTTAGAATCCAATACTGATATCTATTCTACAATATGCCCTTGGAATCAATTCAACTTGATTCTTCAAACAAGACTTATGCAATTTGGAAAAAAAAAATACACACCTTTTACTTGCTTTTGAGGAGCTCGATATTGAAATTGAATTATCTCTATAATTGTTGATCCTTGCAGATCCTTAATATACGAAATTCAGCCTGTAGTAGCCCTCTGAAGCTTCTTTCAAATGCCATAGGCTTGATCACTACACGATTTTTATTCTTCAAGGGAAAAGTTATATCCAATATCCCACAATGACCCAATTTGAGACGGTTGATGAGCGAACTTTTTACGACTTGCCACATGTCTTTGTTTCCTCCTTTGGT
Organism: Pinus albicaulis; assembly: GCA_034641835.2. Classification (NCBI taxonomy): domain Eukaryota; kingdom Viridiplantae; phylum Streptophyta; class Pinopsida; order Pinales; family Pinaceae; genus Pinus; species Pinus albicaulis. The sequence continues at coordinate 1,297 of JAXQQM020070780.1, read as the reverse complement.
TTTGAAATTTCTAGAACAAAAAATAAATTCCGTGTACTTCGGCCACTTTTTACATAAATTCCAATCCAGGATGCTCGGAGAGCTATGAATATTTTCCCACGATCACCTCTTTGAGATGAAATTCAGAAGCCTCAAAAAGCCCTAACTTCCACAAATCATATCTCCGAAAATATTGCAAACCAATATTTGAAATTTTGCGGTGATGTTCCTCAGGATTGTGCCTTCGCACTCTGAAAATTTCAGCTTCTGAACCTTCGTAGAACAAAATTTATTACGAAAATACCACGATGATCTGTTTAGGTTAAATTCAGGAGCCTAAAAAATGGCCTAACTTGCACAGATCATATCTCCGAAAATATTGCGAACCAAGCTCTGAAATTTTGCGATGATGTTCTGCAGGATTTTTTCTTCGCACTCTAAAAATTTCAGATTATGTACCTTCGTAGAAAAAAATTTATAGCGAAAATGTCACGATGACCTGTTTGGAGCAGCGAAATCCTAGAATCCAAAGCTCTGATACCAAATGTTGGGAAAACAGCTCCAAAAAGAGAAGAAAAGAGATATCAACGCCTTAGAAATAAGCCACGAGGGGGAAACCTACAATACATTACATGAATGAACAATTCTTGGATGATACAATTTACAAAACCTCCTTTCTATATATAGGAGTCCATGGGGCCACAATGTAATCCTAGCCGACCTAACAATAATAATTTAAGGGCACAATAATAACAATATGGGGGTTACAAGAGTACAATAATAACAATAAGGGGGTTACACTAACAACAATAAGGGACTATACTAGTAATATAGGGACCTAACGGTAGAAAAATGGTTCATATATTATGTTTTAATCTAGGAACAAGAGGGACCCACCATAGTCTCATCATTATTTTTACACACCAATTGACCTATTCTACTCGATTTCCACCTCTATCCATAAGAAAAACCACTTTTCACCCCTTCTTCTCTTCTACCATAGAAAATACCTTTGACCACTATGACTAGTTACTCATGAATTATCAATATTTTTAGACGTAGAACTTAGGTAAATTGCGATAGCGAGGGTCTATATTTTTCTCTTTGGGAGAAACATAGTTAAATAGCGATTTTATATTCCACTGTCGAGACCATAGTTAGAGAACTAGATATAGAAGTCAACCGGCTTTTGGAGCATTGGAGGATTCAAAACCATAATCTTGAGTAGTTATAGGACCTCCTATGGGGTTCTACAAGATCATCATTAGTGAAGAAGAAACATGGGGATAAAACATAGGTATTTCGAAGTAGTAAAGCC
>JAXQQM020091175.1:0-39861 GCA_034641835.2 Pinus albicaulis | reverse complement strand
CATACACGTTGTTGTCACTCCTAGAGACATCCTTGAGTTGTGAAAGACCAGTGCCTAGGACATCTTATATAGTAAGGAGCATAAGATATAACAAAGAAAATTATTAGAACAAGGCTCTTTACTACTTCAATTTTAACAGGAAGGTACAATGTAGGTGGAACCAGAATACTCATAGACTCAGCATAATGAAAAGAACACTGCAAAGGGAAAGAGTGAATCCTCAATATAAATGCATCAGACAACTCAAAGACAATTTTCTGTAAGGAGGGCTGGATTCTAAAAATTCTTTACAGAGATTGAAAATCAGACGGCATTTGTTGTGTAAGAAATATAGAAGGAATACTAACTACTAATGAGATGAAATTCCATAAACATATCTAAACATGAGATGGGCTTAAGATAATAAGAATCCATACATGTCAATAGCTTTCAAAGAATTACATTCCATAGCACTTAATATAGAAGAAACGTGGATGAAGTGGACAATGAAACAGCATATCATGACTGAGCCATATTTAAAGCGCTAGACAGGTTTAGTATAAGTATCAATTTGATAAATTCACACCAGAACCAGTGAGCCACTCGCATTCCAGAGCATGATATAAGAGAAATGGAAATAGTGAAATGAGCAGCTAAACTATATCAAACAAGGCAGAGTTACAGACTATAAAACACCAAGACCAGAATCCTCATTAAAGATAAAACTCCTTCTCATTGAGACTCAACGGGCTCTTCAAATTTGTATTAAAGCTTCAACAAAAATGCATACAAAAACTCTTTCACAACAATTTCTTTTGAAAATCTGGAACCTGTTTTTCTCTTTGGTTGCTGCTTATATAGGAGCCTCAGAAACATGAGCGAGAAGATATTTTTGGGAAAAATATCTTCCTCGTGTGCCAGTAATCAGTTGGAGGTCTCCATAAAAAATAACCAAAATTTATGATGAGGAATAGAGGCATCTCATCATTTACAGTTAGGCACTTGACCGTTTTAAACAAAATATTAAACAACAGTTTTGATAGAAAGTAAAATGCTGGAGTGGAATGTGAATTCCACTCAAAACTTAAAAGTAATTAACTAAAGTGAAAATAAAAAGGCCACTAGGGCCAAATCATGAATTTACAATATTCACTGACGAGATGGAGTAGAGGCGGTCGCTGACACAGGTGGTGGAACATTTGCTGATGAACTGGTGATCTGGCTGGCATATCGGGTGCATCTTTCCTGACTGTCTGCTACAGGTTTAGGCATCGATGCAAATCCTTCCACCTTGATATAGGCTTTGGTGAGGTCGTCAAAACTTGCATCGGTGGGGATCTTGTGTTTTACGAGATGGAGGAGAGCAAATTCTTAGCAGAGCAATGAAACAATGGTCTCAGCTTTTAACCGGGCGGTTTTATCTGACAATATATCAGTCCAGTCCATTCCTTCCTGGAGACGTGCTTCGTACTCTGATAATGGTTGTAGCACGTAAGGAGTGGTAGAATCCCAGCATGACGGAAGTCCACCCGTTGTGATCTTGGCCCAAACCGTATCAAACCGATCCATATTGGTTGCCACATGTTGTAAGGCCCTTGAAGCTATAACGCGGGTAGACTCTTTGTCAATAATCTTCTGGCATTCAACGGCCTCCTTGAACCGACTTGCTATGCCATGTTTCTCCATGTCATCGGATTCCATCCCTTTCAAGGAAGAGATATAACTTCTGGCATGCTGGGCTCTGCTAGATACATTGAGATCTCCCTCATGAAATTTCCTTCGGAGATAAAGCACAGACGATTTTATTTCTTCAATGATTTTCAGGAAACCCCATTTCCTTGTCACCGCCACGATGATTTCTGACCAAATTATCCTTCTTTCATCCCTGAGGGTGATATTACCCTTCAGGCGGCTGTTGAGATCATTGATGGTCTTCAGTTGGTCAGCTTTTGCCTTCTTTTCCTGCTCAATTTCCTTCTGCATAGTCTCTATATTTCTGGAATTTTCGGCCAAGGAAGTTTCCAACTCAGTGATTCTTAGCCTCACAGTGGAAGCCTGCTTCTCTAGTGTAGCATTTGTAGCCTTCACTATAGTCAGCTGCTCAGACAGCAAACTAGTCTCCGGTTGGACTATAGTTGGCGCACAACTGTGTGTGTCCCAGCTCGTCTGTAGTTTCGTCAGCCTGCTTTGAAGAATGGCCATTGTTTTTACCATTTTTTCCTTTTCCTCCTTCTCCTTTGCCAGAGAGTCAGCTAGGTCTGCTTTATCTTTCTCAGCCTGAGCTAATTCAGTAGTTTGGACATGATGGGAGGCTGGGACTAATCTTGCGTTTCAGGGATGAGACCTCCTTCTGCAATTGCTCGATGACATAATGCTGTGGATTTGATTCTCCAGTTTCCTTTCATTTAATTGACTCACGAAGACCACATACTTGATTCGTAAGGGCGCGGGAATTGGCCTGTTCTTTTTTGAGAGTCGCCCTCACTTGTGCATGTTTAGTCTCCAATTTTTTCAGCGTGATCGTGAGCTGCATTAACTCATCTTTTAGCATATCACCAACCACCTGGAACAAGTTACATTTATCAAGGGATGGCACCTTAGCCATGTCGATCACGTACTCAAGAGCTCTATAACTGGTGGTACCTATATCTGGGTCTAAAATGGCCTCAGCCATAGCCAACACTAGGTGTTCTGTGTCCAAATTCATGGAAGCTAAAATCCTGTTATGATACTTTTCCACGTAAATTTCTAGCTTGGCCTTGTACTTATCCCTGATAGCTCTGACTTTTAGGCTCCTTTCAGTTGCGACTGGTGAAGTATCATCTCTAATGGCCTGTGAAACTTCAGAGTAGTCAGAGGACGTGATACTGTCTCGTAGCACCTTGAGCCCAGCTTTGCTCCCATCGGGTTGGCCATATGGTATGAACGGCTTGAGCAACTGTTCTTCTCCTATTACCTCTGCCTCGCTTGTCACTATTTTTTTCTTTTTGCGAAGGGGAGAACCTATTCCTGATGGGCCCACTTCTTCTTCTTCTTGAACTTTACCAGCTTCTCTTCCTGAAGCCGCCTCTCCTCCTTCCCCTGTAGCAGATGAATCTGTCTCCATCTGCGAAAGCAAAGGCCACTTTTCAAGATTAGCCCTCCACTTTATAAACGGTCTCGTTTCATGTGCATAAGGAGTAGATTTTTTCCTCCTTCTGTTAGAGATAATGCCCCGTGGATCATAGGGCCAAGTATTCCCCTGCCTTAAATCCATGTCTTGCAGTAGCTTCTCAACAATAGGGAGGGCATGTCTTGAATTGCCGATAAAAGGGCCAATAGTGATAGGGAGTTTCAGGATGAAACCTTTCTTTGCAGGGACGAAGTGGAGTTGGTCAGATTTCAGAGTCTGCCGAATGTACTCCAGAGCATAAATTCGTTGAGCAGGGAACACAGGCAACTGGTAAGGGGGAACCTCGGCTCCATAGACCCGAATTTCGGTGTAATTGTCAAATAGGTACCAATCCCCAGTACTTTGGGTTTTACTAGCTTGTAACCAGCTCTTCATTTCAGGAAAAACCCTAGGTGAGGGAGAGTCATGGATGATAGTGTAGGCAATAGGAATGAACTCATTTACAAATCTGGAATAACCCACCCCATTTGGTAACTGGTGTGTTGCAAAGCTCCAGTTGAAAACTGGTCAGGGTTGAGAATTTACCTTATATACCCTGCCTAAACCGAAACCCTCGAACTTATCAGCATGTTGATATAAGAAGAGGTAGAAGACCATGGAACAAAAGCGGAAGTGACCGGTTTCTGAAATCTCTTGGAACTGGGTATGAATGTTAGAGGCCAAGAAACCAGGGATATCCAGAACTACCCCCGTTTGAGACATTAACCATAAGAAATAGACACATGCCTTGGAAATTTTCCCCAAACTGCCTATACTTAAAAGATCTGCGATGAGAGCGAGGATGGGCTACACTTCTTCTTTGAACAGACTCAACGGGAAAGGTTCTGCAGAAGGAAGACATGTGGTTTGGTTGTTGGTTATAGAGGAAATGAAGTCTCTTTGCTGTTCCCATGGCAATTTAGCAAACTGAGGGGTTAAAGTCATTTCACTGAAGCTGGTATAGCTCGCGCTAGTGGGAAAGCGGAGGGCTTGCCTGATAATGTCGGGAGAAAGAGAAAAAATCTTATTCCCTTGAGCTGAGGTAAACGTGCCTCGACGCTCGTCGTAGGCATCTCTAAGCTAGCAAATAAGCTCGACCACATGGTAGACTGGGGGGGTAATCTGATGGTATAGGCCTGATACAACCACCCGATATCGATCCCTATTCTCGACATGTCGTCTAAAAAGCTCAGGTTTTACACTGCTGATGAGAAAAGGGTATTGTGGATCACGGATTTCGGCTTGCAGGTCAATGAAAGGCTCAAACTTGGGAGGGTTTCTAGTTTCACGGACCTAAGGGGTCTCTGGTTCTGTTTTCTTGGGGGTGCCTTTTCCCATGACTGACATGAAAAACTTTTAAAACAAAAGGAAAGCAGAGGGAATATGAGGGATGGAATACCTATGCAGTGGGAAATCCGCTCGGGAAAATGATGTTGGGGTACTGACAATGACTGGGTAGACCTGGCACTGGGCTCCCACTTTAGTTTATACCGTAGCTGGATACCTGAAAATTTTTACTGTAGTAAAATACGGGGGACCGTTATATAGAACTGAGGATGGTGGGGCAAAAGGCGGAATGGTGATGTAAGTGGGGTGAGCGTCGCAAGGACACTAACAATGGAGCACGCGTTGCGTATGGATTGGGTGTTTATCTGTAGGTGGGTGAATGCCACGTGCCGGGTTTAATATTGGTACGGGCCTCAATACCAGTTCACCTATGGACTTACCTTACCTTTCTGCCGCGTAGGCGACTTGGTTCTCTAAACATATTCCTTGTGGAATTGTAAAAATACACAGTATGAAGACTTGAGGGCCCGCACTTCGCTTTGCCATACAGCTCTTACCTTGGGTCCACCCCCGTGACACGTCACTGCAATTCTGCGGGGGTATGGGTCTCTCATCCCTTCCGCTCCTTGACCCCCCCAGAGTTACACCCGCGGGAACTCATTTCCACTTGCATAATTTAAAGGCGGCATGTATTATGATATTTTCACTTTAGGCCTGTTACACCATACCTTCGCTTGTTTGCTTTATGTTCGGAGCCTTTATGTCTTCCTCCCCTTTTCGGACAGGTGCTAAGTTATTCAGCCACGTGACTTAACTTAACATCATTTCTCTTCCAACTATCATTTAAATTATTCACCACGAGTCATGACATTCGATACTTGGCTATTCAAGGTTATCTTCAAAGATGACTAATGTTAACCATATGAATCAACACATGTGATACCTGCATATGTAGCTATCATATGCAGGTCTCATATGCATGTTAACATTTCTATGTTCCATAATTCGAAGTGGATCGTTACATACACCCCCCCTTCAGAAAACTTCGTCCCAAAGTTAAGTTTTATGTCGTATATCATTAATTATATCAATGATTAGTATAATCATATAAGGTTGGTGTATCGTTTAATGTGTAAGAACACTTTTAACATTTATGTTTTGATCATTTATTGGGTTACTAATTTAGTAGTTACGTTTTGCCCCAATAGTGTCCCCAAGCTATTCTAGAATCATCCTATCCTTCCTAATCTCTTCTGCTCCCATCCTATCTATCCTCTACAGGAATATGCTATGGCATTAATTTTACTGATCCATCCATAGTCCTTAAAGGTATTAGTGTTGATTATGTCGACCTGATTTATTTGTAGGCATCCGCCAATCATCATCACACGTCTAGGAGAGCGTGACTCGCACAGTTCTCCCATGACTCCAGGTATTGGAGGAGAAACGGTGGGCAACACCTCCACCCCTCCTAGTAGGACCAGGGTCAACACCCTATCAGGGAATCTCATTGCATCTCAATTGTTCTTAGAATTTTGTCATCATGTGGTCAGTTTGGTAACGATATTATCTGTAATTTAAAACACTTGTCCACAAATTATAACATATGTATCAATATGTTCAAAACAAATTTTTACCCATATAAAAATTTCTACAGATTCCAAATATGTTGTTATCTGTGATATTGATCCTTGAGTTCATATAACATACTTGGTTAAAACAATTGTCCACATATGTATCATATGTTCAAAACAAATTGCTACCCATATAACAATTTCTACATATTCTAAAATAGGTCTGTAAATTCATTTTCACCCTGAATAGTCAAGTGCCATCACTCTTTTATGTCAACCTCACTATTTTAGGTTGATATGTAAAATTATAGATACCATATCTATAACATAATTCATAATTTATATTAGTATCCCTATACCAACAATGTTTAAGCAAAACTTTCTTCATATTGGTATCCATGTACCAGCAATGTTTAAGCAATTAATATATTCTCACATGTCATAGTACAAAATGACAGTCTTAATTATCCATCCAAATTAAGATACGATTTATAAAAATAAGTTTTTAAACACTTAGAAATATAACCCACAATTATAAATGTCACATAGAATAATCGAACATGGATATACAAATAAGGGTGCAACTACTATTTTTTATACTATATTAACTGATTAACTTTATAAAAGTCACAGGTTGATACTCTAAATCTAAATGGAGGAATGCTCCAACCTTTATGATTGCATATATAGTAATGAAATGAATTGAAACAAGAGCACAGAACACTTACTATTTAGTCGAAGCATGATCTAATTTCTTGATACAAGCTGATTAAGAACTCTGAAACACAAAACTACAAATGGATCCAACCAATCTTTTAATTCTTGCTATTTATCCGTCTTTTAAGTATAATTATCTTTGATCTGTAATCTGGATCCCAAGAGATAATAATAACATTAACTTCTTTATCATGTTATCTCATCTCATCTTCAGCCTAAAATCTAGAAGCCAAGGAGTAGGGTTTTACAGGGCTAATCATTAGGTTTATGCTGGGGATGGAGGAAGAGTTAATTGACTACTCTAAAGATCCCCTAACGAGAAGTTTATTTTTACTGAAGGAATTTGTCACTGCTTGAAAATGCATTATTCATTTTTCATTATATTCGGTCTACTAAGAGTGTCATGTTTTCAACAAGATGTCAATTGTTGAGAAACATATAATTCCTCCTTTAATAAGAAATTCACAATTTAAAATATATGTATAGCCATATTATTAGTATGTTACAGTTTTGATATAGTTTATTTACTTGCAAGTTTCACCATTTAGAGTCTTAACTCTAGCTACGATATCACTAGTTTTACCATCATTCATTAAACCATTGTTTCATTTCTATTATCTTGACTCATTTAATCCATACACATAACACATCACTCATATACCCTCTCCTTATTCATCATATTAATTGTTTTCTCATTAGTCCTTAGGCCTCATCTTATCACTAACTGTATCTTCTTTTCTAACGATGTATAATTATTATCCTTAATATTTATCTTTAAATGTATTCTCACCTCTAGTCATTATGGTTTTCTTTTCTTCTCTTAATGCATACAATTATTACACTCGGAAATGTCGCTACTATTTCTCAACATGGGTAAGACCCTATAAATAAATTCAATAACGTGGATATCGAATGTAATATATTTATCATTTCAGGTTTTTTTCTTTTAAAGGCATCACGAAATAGAATTCCCTAATCATACTCCATGATGTCCATAATCCATGGATATAGTTAGTCACTTAAGGAAAATTTTATAATGTTGTGTAACTGTCCAAAAAAAGAAGAAAAGAGATATCAATGCCTTAGAAATAAGCCACTTCGAGGGGGAAACCTCCAATACATTACATAAATGAAAAATTCTTGGATTATACAATTTACAAAACCTCCTTCCTATATATAGAAGTCCATATGGCCATAATGTAATCCTAGTGGGCCACAATGTAATCCTAGCCGACCTAACAATAATAATTTAAGGGCACAATAATAACAAAATGGGGGTTACAAGGGTACAATAATAACAATAAGGGAGTTACACTAACAATAATAAGGGACTATACTAGTGATATAGGGACCTAACATGCCCCTCTCCTTCAAAAAAGTGTTGTCCTCAACGCTTGAGTAGCTACGGGTGCTTCTGTATCAAAATTCTCATCCTCCCATGTAGAATCTTCAGTGGGTAAGTTCTTCCACTTGATGAGATACTCTGAAATTGATCGATTCCGTGGTTGTCGAGTTCTTTTTTCCATGACTGCTTCAGGTTCCAATATGATTTTCCCTTCCCCATCAAGTTCTGGCAATACTGTTTGAACTGGAAGATTTTCACCTATAACCTTCCTTAAGCATGAAACATGGAAAACTGGATGTACTCGCGAAGAAGCAGGAAGCTCCAATTTGTATGCCATAGTACCAATCTTTTGCAACACCTTGTAAGGACCATAGTAGTTTGGCGATAATTTATTATCCTTCTTAGATTGCTTGAGGGACATTTTTTTGTGTGGTTGTAGCCGTAAAAATACCCAATCTCCTACATCAAAACTTCTCTCGCTGCGATGTTGATCTGCCTGTTGTTTCATTCGATTTTGTGCCAAATTCGGGTTATCCTTTAAGAGTTGGAGAACTTCTTGTTGATGCTCGATGTGATCTTCCACTGCTTGAACCTTCGAATTTTCTCTTAAAGATGATGTGATGGATGGTGGATGATATCCATAAAGTGCCATAAATGAGGTCATTTTTGCTGCAGTATGGAAGGAAGTGTTATACCACCATTCAGCGAGAGGTAACCACTTGACCCATTGTGTTTGTTTATCAGATACAAAACAACGAAGATATCCTTACAAACATTTATTTACTATCTCTGTTTGACCATCAGATTGAGGATGATAAGATGAGCTATGAGCTAATTGAGTACCCAAACAAGAAAATAACTCCGTCCAAAAATTTCCGGTAAAAATGGGATCTCTGTCGCTCACAATAACCCTTGGGCTTCCATGTAGCTTTTGAATTATGTCCATAAATGTAGTAGCAACTGTGCTTGCTTTAAATGGATGAGATAATGCACAAAAGTGTGCATACTTGGTAAGTCTATCAACTACCACCATGATGACATTCTTTCCTTCGGACTTAGGTAAACCTGTGATAAAATCCATTGAAATATCCTCCCAACGTTGACTTGGAATGGATAAAGGGTGGGCGATGAACGTGGTCTCATGTGACCTGTGGTGCCGAGGGTCGTAGCCTTCGCCGTGGGGCCAGCCTTCCTGTGAGGCTGTAAAACGAGATCGTGTGTTGTAGCTTCCTTCCAGGTGAGGGGCCGGTAAACGAGCTCGCGTGTCGTAGCTCCCTTCCAGGAGAGGCTGGTAAACGAGCGCAGGTGGGTGCCTGCGTGCTGGTCAAGTCTGCGCCACCACATATGTTGTAAGATGTTTTCTCTATAATAAAATATTGAAGGCTGAGCAACTGCAGCGGTGGTTTTCTCCCGACTTGGGTTTCCACCTAAAAATCCTGGTGTTCATGTGTGATGCTTCGTGTGATGGTTTATTCTGTTCTTACTGCACATGTTTACTGTTTATAGAACATCTAATGAATGAATGATGGAATGATATAAGTGAAGAACTAATGGCATAATTAGATCTCTGTGTATACGCGAGTTTTATGAAGGATATCCGCGTGTATACGCTAGTTGGCTTCAGCAAAGTAGCGTATGGGTTTTAAAGGAATGAAAAAAGTAAAAGTTTGAATATGCAGTAAATACTGATTCACCCCCCCTCTCGCATTTTTCTTGAACACATTTTTCGTCCTTCTTCCATTCATCTCTTGCTTCTGTTATCCAATCTGGTTGGATAATAGAAATGGCACAAAGCAATGCTTCCACCTCTTCATTCTTTCTTGAGAGTGCATCTACAACAACATTTAGCTTCCTTTTTTTGTATATTATTTCAAAGTCATAACCCAACATCTTTGTGACCCATTTTTGCTGCTCTTCTGAAGATATTCTTTGTTCCAAAAAGTGTTTGAGACTATCATGATCATTTTTTACCTTGAAGTGTCTTCCCATTACGTAAGTTCTCCATTTCTTTAGTGCATGAAGTATTGCTAATATTTCCTTATCATAAATAGTTTCTATAAATACTTTCATTTAATTGGACAACTTTCAAAAGAAATGGGTCTTCCTTCTTGCATTAAAAAAGCACCAATTCCATTTCCTGAGGCATCACATTCCACAATAAAGGTTTTTGTGAAGTCTGGCATAGCTAAGACTGGTGCTAGGCACATTTCCTCTTTAAGATGTTCAAAGGCCTTAGTTGCTTCAAGAGTCCATGAAAATGCATCTTTCTTCAATAATGTTGTTATAGGTGCTGCTATTCTCCCATAATTTTTAACAAACTTGTGATAATACCCTATTAACCCGAGAAATCCTTACAACCGCTTAATGGTTATGGGGACTTTCCATTCCTTAATGGCTTTAATTTTGTTAGGGTATACATTAACACCTCATGAGATACAATATGACCCAGATATTCCACCTCTTATACTCCAAAGAAACATTTGGATATTTTTTCATACAATTGTTTTTCTTGCAATAGTTTGAGCACCTTGTCAACATGTTGAATGTGATCCCTCCAAGACCTTTTGTAGATTAGTATATCATCAAAAAATACTAGCACAATTTTTTAAAGGAAGTGTTTGAAAATGGAACTCATCAATCCTTGAAATGTAGAAAATGCATTGGTAAGGCCAAAAGGCATGACCAAAAGTTCATAATGAACCTCATGAGTTTGAAATGTTGTTTTTGGAATACCTTCAATCTTCATTCTAATTTGATGATATCCTAAACGAAGATCCAACTTCGTAAAATAAATTGCTGCATGTAATTCATCCAATAATTCATCAATCACAGAATGGGAAATTTATCTTTAATGGTGAGCTTATTGAGCTCCCTATAATCCGGACACATGTGCCATGATCCATCCTTCGTGTACCAATACTACACAGAGCAAAGAAAGAACTTTGACTAGGTTGAATTATACCAGCCTCTAACATTTCTGAAATCATACATTCAATTTCGCTCTTTTGGACATGGCGATATCTATAAGGTCTGATGTTTGGAGGAACACTTCCGAGAATCAAATGAATAGCATGATCAAGAACACATCAATAGTAGAGTCCTTTGAGTTTTAAAATACCTTGGGAATTATTGTCCAAGACTTTGGGAGATCTGCAGAAATAGATGATTTTGATGTTGGAACTTCTAGTGAGCATAATTGTGAAATTACGCCTCATTGTTCTTTATTTAGAAGCTTTGTCATGAAATTAGAGCTTATTATCTTTCTCGGCTTCCCTACAATACCCCGTAATTCAACTTCCTTACCTTCTGAAAAAAATTTCAAGAAAATTTCTTGAAAATTAAAAGCTATCGTCCCCAAAGATTGTAACCATTGTACTCCTAGTACCACATCAACACCTCCCATAGGAATCGAAAGCATTGGACTATTCAATACATATTCCCCCATGGTTATCTTGAAATTATGACATTTTCCAGAGCAATTTATATTTCCTCCATTTGCAACCATCACTTGACATTCTAGTGCTGGGTATAGGAAACAATTCAATTCCTTGGCTACCTTACAATGAATAAAATTATGGGTACTACCTGAATCAATCAACACTATTAACTTTTTCTTCTTGATATGTCCTTCTATCTTAAGAGTTTGAGGAGTGGTAATTCCTGCCAATGCATTACATGATATGTTCGGACTCATTTCTTCCTCTTCTAGGGTTGGTTCCTAGTGTATACCCTCTTCTTTCGAAAATTCTTGTTCATTTTCTTCTTCTTATTCACAATCTATGTAAAATAATTTCTTCTCAGCACACTTATGACCTTTAGTGTATTTTCTATCACAACTGTAGCAAAGCCCTTTTTCTCTTTTTTCTTCCAATTGTTGTGGTGTCAACCTTGCAGGTTGTGGAAATCTAGGCGTAGCAACTCTTCCTTCTTTATAGGAGTGAGTGGTAAGCTTCCTTGTCGCCATAATTTTACATTCAATTTTTCTTGCCAACCTAAATGCCTTCTCCAATGAATCAGGTTCCAAAACGTGAACTTCATGTTGGATGTTATCCTTTAAAGTACCTATGAAGAGATCAATCCTGTGTTCCTCTGGAATATCAGTTACCCTTATATTAAATTTTTGGAAGCCCTCAATGTGCTCCCCCACTAAACCCTTTTGTTTGAGATTTATCAATTGGCTAAAGAAGGTGTTGCTCTTTGTATCCTCATAATGTGCTATCATTTCCTCCATAAAAATTGACCAAGTGAAAAAAAATTTACGGGAGCAAAGCCATCGATACCATACAAATGTATTTTGTTCTAAATGTAAAGTTGTGATGCATACCTTTTGTGTGTTTTGCACATTATTAAGATCAAAATATTTCTCCATCTGTAGTATCCATGTTACAGGATCTTTTCCATCAAATTTATTCATATCCATTTTTGGAATATGGTGGTTCTTCCTTCCAACATTAGAGTTTATAAAATCATTATTAACATTTATTTTGTTCTCATCATGAGTTTCCTCTACTATCTTTTCTCCATTAGGAAACATTTCTTGTATCAACTTTGTCAAACCTTCCATGTCTGCTTTTAGATATTTCTTCATGTTTTCCGTTTTTTCATCGATCTTAGCTTCCATGTCATCCATCTTAGATTCCATGCCAGCTTCCATGCCATCCATGTCATTCTTCAAACCATCCATCTTATATTCCACGCCTTTCTTCAAACCATCCATCTTAGCTTCCACGCCTTTCTTCAAAACTTCCATGTCATTTTTTGTTGCTCTTTGCGAGAGCGAAATTTGTTGCACTTGCTCTTGTAATTTTGATATGTCATGTTGTAATTCTTCATCTTCATGAGTCATAGTAGAGCCTTCTAAAGGCTTACTAATATCTATTCTACAATATGCCCTTGGAATCAATTCAACTTAATTCTTAAAACAAGACTTATGCAATTCGAAAAAAAAAAATACACACCTTTTACTTGCTTTGGAGGAGCTCGATATTGAAATGAATTATCTCTATAATTGTGGATCCTAAATATCTAAAATTTAGCCCTCTAGTAGCCCTCTGAAGCTTCTTTCCAATGCCACAGGTCTGATCTGATTTGGATTCTTCAAGACAAATTTATGTCCAATCTCCCCAATGACCCAATTATGGACTAGTTCAATAGAGTGAAATTTTATGACTTTCCACGTGTCACTGTTTCCTCCTTTGGCTCTAAAATTGATAGACAGAAAACTACAATCCGTGTACTTGCGGTCACTTTTTAGATCATTCCAATCCGATGCTCAGAGAGAGATTTATGAATATTTTCCCATGATCACCTATTTGAGATGAAATTCAGAAGCCTGAAAAATCCCTAACTTCCACAGATCATATCTCCGCCAATATTGCAAACCAAGATCTGAAATTTTGCGACGATGTTCCTTAGGATTTTGGCTTTGCACTATAAAAATTTCAGCTTCTGAACCTTCGTAGAAACAAAGTTATAGCAAAAATTCCACGATGACATCTTTAGGTTAAATTCAGGAGCCTGCAAAATGACCTACCTTCCACAGATCATATCTCCAAAAATATTACGAACCAAGCTTTGAAATTTTGCAAAGATTTTCCTCAAGATTTTGGCTTCTCACTCTAAAAATTTCAGCTTCTGAACCTTCATAGAAAAAAATTTATAGCAAAAATTCCATGATGACATGTTTGGAGCAGTGAAACCCTAGAATCCCAAAGCTTTGATACCAAATGTTGTGAAACCAGCTCAAAAAATAGAAGAAAGGAGATATCAATGCCTTAGAAATAAGCCACTTCGAGGGGGCAACCTCCAATACATTGCATGAATGAACAATTCTTGGATGATACGAATTACAAAACCTCCTTTCTCTATATAGGAGTCTATGGGGCCACAATGTAATCCTAGCTGACCTAACAATAATAATTTAAGGGCACAATAATAAAAATATGGGGGTTACAGGGGTACAATAATAACAATAATGGGGTTACACTACAATAATAAGGGACTATACTAGTAATATAGGGACCTAACACACAAGTATGGAGAAGGAAGCAAATTGGATCAGAAAGCCTCTTAAACACTCAAGAAATCAACTCATGTTGTTGATATAATGAGTACATCTTTGGCAGATATGATATAAAAAGTTTTCATGATGAAATTCTCCCAAAAATGAGACCATGCATGCTATTAGGGGGAGCTTATGATTCTTTATTATTTTTGCAGAAGCTATCCGTGAAGAGCCCTATGAAATCCATAATGAGTCACACATGGACAATCATCTCTTGATAGATCATCTCTCGGGGGTAACTCCATTGAATAAAATCAAAATATTATGTCTTCACTATACATTCATTGTCGAAGATGTCTTCCACTTGATCACAACGCGGAAATATTTCTTGTCTTAAGAGCTAGAGGAGTTTATACAGGTAGGAGGAGTTGGTTGATCATCTACCTCATCCATTTCCATGAAAGTATGCAAAGTCTTAGGGGGAGCACATCCATTAAAGAAAAGCATAATGACAGAGGGAGTTGTAAATAGAAACATAACAACAAGGAGCACCATGACAAGGGAAGAAACATATCTATCATGGAGAACTATCATGGTTGAAAAAAAATGTGATAGCATATCAAAAAGAAGCTTGATAGGTGGAGTAATTGGGAACCCCATTTGCAATTAATGTCAAAGGGGGAGAAATTGTTGAAAGGCTGAGAATAATTATGTTGGCTTGTGATCACACATAACATGGAGAAGTGGTCCCTATAGGGAAATCACATGGCAGAGTCCTGAATGAGATTAGGTTAATTCATGCACGCGTTCAAGGTGGGTCGTGAATGCTAAAGCAGGTCAAGTAGTGAATGCGGGGCGAGTATTCCATGAACAAATAAAAAATAATCGGGTGCAACCAAAGAGACAATGTCGGAAAACCACATAAAGGGAGAAATGAGGGTCATTGGATCTAAGTAACGATCAATGGTGGAGATTCAAATCGAAATCGTAGATCACAAATGTTTCAGGATGGGCACAAGGGTAAATGGTAAAATGATCAAAATGCAATTTGCGATGAGATGGGACTCGTTCACCCATGGTGAACATATAAGCCTTGCCTATTGCCCACACATCAGAGCCCACAGTTTCCTAACCTTACCTCTTAAGACTTATGCCAAACCTTGTTTTTGTGCGAATGTGATGAAGCGGGACCTGCCATACCTTGTTGCATTATCAAAACCGCATGCAAAATCTTGTTTCTGCCTTAAACCTTACCTTTATCCATCATTCTTCTTTATCTTTATACTTTTCATTTTTCATCGCTATATCATTGTTTCATCTCTGCTTTTCCCCATTCCCAAATTGTGATTAAAGTGGGGCCATTCTCCTCGACAGGTCACCCTTCTCCATCGTCCATCACATTTCGAAAAATTACAACTTATTCCATTCTGCCAAACATTAAAACCTACGATCTTCAATGTGCGATATCACATCACAAAATTTCTAACTTACCATTTGAAACACTTGCAACCTATTTTGTTTAACTTGCAATGCGTTCAGGTCCCACCTTCCCTCCACGTCACCTACCTTCTCCCCCACACTTCGCACTTCACTCATTTTAGAGTTTACCTTTACTGCTTCATGGTAAAGAGTTGAAATTGCGACGTGGTTTGGCCCCACCATAATACTCCACTCACCGTGAATACGCAATTTCCTTCGACTCATCGCCCTCCACCTTTCCTCGATCTCCAATCACCCCCTCCTCATCTAACGGTCCCTGTTTCATTTCGCACTTCCTGCAGCTTTCGAACTTTAACCAATGGGGGGGGTCCTAAATGAGTGGTATCCATTACCGCCCACCCCTCCATGTCTCGTCCTCTCATCATTTCGCACCCCCCCCCCTCTCTGATACCACTTACCACTTAAGACCCCCTCCGAAATCTGGTTCCCGTTTTGTAATTCAAAAACATTGCATGGGATTTTGAGGCAGAACATGCATTTATGGTTTATGTGGTATACTCAAGAGATCTCCGCTAAAGAACCAGGTGCACGCAGTACTACAGGCCTCTTCATAATGGATTAAGTGGAAATCACTAGACTGAGGAAGTGGAGGTTTGCAATAAATAGATGGAATTGTATGATGATAGTCAGTTTGTCCACCTACGGCTGCTCCTTTCCATACCATCTTGAATTCTCCCATTATTGGCCTCCATGGGAAACCATTCCCTTTCTATTTTCTATTTAATTTTTATGATTTCACTGGTGAAATCTCAATTTTGCCCCATTCCTATTTTAATTATCTCAGTACATAAGTAATTTCTCAATGTATGCTCTACAAGTTAGGTAGGATATTTTGATTTCATAAGTATGGGTGGATCATAAATGATTAGTACCGTAAGTCCATCGAGGGGAACTCTACATGTAGCTCGTTCCAAGATTAAAGGAGGGTTTTGGAATTTTGAAGAATTTTGTTGTAGTTTTGTATGATTGTGCTCCCTGTGTTCTGAGATACATATTTGGGATATTTGTTTAAAATTAATATGATATAGAGCTCTTATTTGGATACCAGATGGAGCAATGAGTTGTATGTATCTATTTCCTTCTGTTATCAATAATCTCATTTTTATGTGTAATCATTTTAATGCTATGCTACTTTGATTGGTTCGTGTAATGTAGTTTCCAGTAGTCTGCAATTTTATTCGTGAATTCGTGCCTGAATAACGCCCAGGTGTTAATGCTCGTGTTTAAATCTTGCTGCACTCCCTTAATTCGCGCTCCACAAATCTCTGTTGTTGCCCATATATCATTCATATCCACTTCCTTTGAGGTCGCGGGGGACATATTCTTAAATCTCTTAAGCCTATCTCTTGTGGGTTCCCTCTCCATTCTTCCTCAACACCTCTGCACATTTTAAAGCTTCTTCTCATTGTTTTATTCTTGGCCCATCTAATAGCCATCAGATTCACAGCCTCCTGAGCT
The DNA here is from genome assembly GCA_034641835.2 of Pinus albicaulis. Classification (NCBI taxonomy): domain Eukaryota; kingdom Viridiplantae; phylum Streptophyta; class Pinopsida; order Pinales; family Pinaceae; genus Pinus; species Pinus albicaulis. The sequence continues at coordinate 22,846 of JAXQQM020091175.1, read as the reverse complement.
CTCTTTTTTTTGGGGAATTCACATGAAGCAGGCTCAAATGGTCTTTTCCATTCTCGAACCACCAAATACATTATTCTCATGACCCATATTCTGTCAGAGGTATTTATACAATTATCCATTTTTAACCTCTGATTTTAAGATGTCCTAGGCACTAGTCTTTGCAACTCAAGGTTCAAAACTTGTCTCGAGGAGCTACAACATCTTTTTTGCATTGTTACTAGGAAAACGAATTAGAAAATTTTTTCCCTGTGATATGACATTATCTTCACCCTTCGATCAGGTGAGCACGAAGGGTTGAGAGTTGCAGATCCCTCACCTTGGCGACTCCACTATTATTAAAGTTCAAGTCAGTCATAATCCTAGCTTAAAAAATGCCTCATACTCGTTCAGATACTTCCAAGTAGAGAACTCCTTCTGTGTCTGATCCCAAAAATATTATATTTAGGAGAGTCTAGAAGGAGAAGCAGCCCATCCAGGCTGACCTTCCCTCATTTACTCTTGAAACTTCACCTTCCGCATCTCAGAAAACTGACATCTATGGTAATGGCACCACAACCTGTACTTGAGTATTCTCCAAAATCCTTTGCTTTAGCCAGTTCAATCATAAAAAACGAAGCTGAATCCGCTAATATTTCTTTGCCTCCCTTGCACCCTACTCCCGAGTTTGAAGAAATTAAAGAAGTTGCAGTATTCCATATCTTTTTACAGACCAATATAGCAACCTCTATTCAACACACACCTATTATACCACATTCAATTCATCCTCATGGTTTTCCCTGGCTTCCTCCTCAATAGATATGCTCCATTGGCTTTACCTCAAGTATTGAATGACATGTCTCAATATTATATAAAGCTCCTACCTCGGTTCATCGGGGAAGATAGTACTTCTGCACACAGAAATATTGAAAACTTTTTCGCCTTTACTAAGAACATAAATGTAGAGCACCTAGATGTGGTTTTGAGAATTTTCATCCAATCCTTGGATGGAGAGGCTCAGAAATGGTTCAAATATCTTGTTGATCACATGATCACCACTTGGGGACAAAATGAAGAATTCCTTCACACTAAAATGGGGAGAAAAGAGGTATCATGGATATGTCCTCACAGAGTTCAATGCTCTCAAGAAGAGACAAAATGAGGATGTAACAGAATTTATAAAGAGGTTCAATAAGCTTTATAATAATCTTCCTGCTGAAACAAATCCTCCCCAAGCAGCTTCTAAGGTGGTTTTCGCTGGAGCTTTTGAACCAGAGCTTGGGTTCACCCTAAGAGAAAGAAATTTTCCATCTCTGGATCAAATTCAGACTGATGCACTGGAGGTAGAAGAAAAATTTTCTTCTACTGGTAAATTCAAAGGCAAGATAGAGCATCAATCCAGAAGAAGGGTTAGGGAGGATGCTTCTACCTCTAATTGCGAGAGGGAATCACAGGAGTATAGAATCGAAGAGATGAATAAACTAATCAAGAACCTCTCAAATAATTTGGTGAAGCTTGAATTGGAGGCCAATAATTCCCCTCCTCATCCTAACCAAATGATTCCAAACCATGGGTTTAATCCCCAGTACTGGAAGACCCCTCTACAGTTGTTGCAATGATAAAGGAAATAACAGCAAGATCACATCCAACCTCCTCTATACCTGGAAGGGGAAATGGTGGGACAAGTCAAGGAAGTCACAAACAGTCAAGAAGATCAATTCCTCACTTACTCAGAGGATGAAGAAGGTGAACTCGCCCTGCAAGAAGAGCCAAAAGAGAATGAAGTCTCCATAGAGGATCAAGATATTGACAATTACTGTAGGCATTTTGTGGATTTAATGCAAGCTCAAATCCACAGGAAGTATGATCTCAGGTCCTCCGGGAAGAGAACTCGAGTGCAGGAACAAGATTAAGAGTCAACATCAAGAGATCAGACCCCTTCTAGTTCTGCCAATAAGGGGAAAAAGCCTTTAGAAGAGTTTGCCCATCATAAAGCCTCTGTGCCCACCTCCTCGAAACAGGGCTTTGATCCTCCCCAAAATGATAGATCCAGACATATACCTTTGAAACTGCCCCACCCTACTAAAGAGCAGTTCAAAGAAGTTATCACAGAAAAATCTCCCATGACCTTTAGCCTCCAGAAATAATTAGAAAAGGTCAAGATCCTGGTTCCCCTAATCGAGCTCCTAAAACAGCCCTCATACAAGGCCCAAGTCTCTCAATTCATGTTGCCCCAGGGCGTAGGCCCTCTCCCATCAGCCTCACAGCCTCCTAAGCTCTCTCTTCATTTGGGGAATTCACATGAAGCAGGCTCAAATGGTATTTTCCATTCTCGAACCACCAAATCCATTATTCTCACGACCCATATTATGTCAGAGGTATTTATACAATTGTCCATTTTTAACCTCTAATTTTAAGATGTCTTAGGCACTAGTATTTGCAACTCAAGGTTGTCTCTAGGAGCTACAACAATTTCCATCAATGACAAAGGAGGAGATTGTTGGTCAAAGTTGTCATTGATGTCAATATGACATTATTTTAGATGGAAAATATTTGTGTGATGCATGAATAACCATTTTGTGATGTTTCCCTAGCTTCATGGAAGACTCTCTTTATGCAAACCTAGGATAAATTCCTATATGCATATGTTTATTATACCTTAACACTATAATCACTTAAATCAAAATGATGCTCTAGCCTATTTGAACAAATCCTTGATGACAAGCCCTAAATTCGTGATGCCCTAACCTTGCTAAAATTCTCATGAAACCCTAATCTCTTGGAATCTCTAATAATTCCAAAACCCTAATCCTAATTCAAGAAAACCCTAAGGAAACCCTCACTCCAAAACCCTAACCCTAATTCCTAAATCATAAAAAACTAACCCTAAATCCTAAAACCCATCCTAAAAAATCTCAAAACCCTTAACTTTACACTATAACAAATTTATTGATTTAACTTTATATTAAAACAAATAATTTAATAAAGATTTTTTAAATTAAATTAATTAAAAAATAGGACCATTACCTCATATCTACGCATTATAAAATTTATGAGATACATAAATTTTATATATGCCTTCCCGTCGGCTTCAAGCACTAACAAGTCGACTCCTTCGTATGTCGTTTCAACCTTGCATTTGCTTTTGCACACACACACACACACACACACACACACACACACACACATATATATATGGCAATATAATCGTTAAAAATCATCCCAAAAAAATATATACGAAAAGCACAAACACAGAGGATAAACTAGCAATTGCACCGGGAGGTGCAAAGGAACACCAGAAGGAGGAGCCGAGAATGTGGAAGATAACTATATTCTTGTGCTACATGTCAAGGTAAATCATCAATGTCACCTTATGGGGTGCAAAATGCCACACTGAAGGGAAACATCTTTCTAAGCCTCAGGAAGCACTCTACTGGGGTTCTGGTTTTGTATATTATTTTATAAAAATTGGGGCATCCTCTACCAAATCTCTACAGTACCAAGGCCTACGAATTTGTACAATGTCACTAAGTGTAACCTCACAATAAAAACATCTTCTACCTAAACACTTCAATTTTAAGTTTTCTCTAATAAAAGCTTTAAATGTAAAAGAAAATTAAAAAATTAAATCCCATTGACACAAGTTTTATAATAAATATTATATTTATTTATCACTAATGTTTTAAGTAGTCATTATCAATTAATATGATATGACAATATTTTTTTAAACTAATAATTAATTGTTGCATAATTTCACATAATCAAATAACATAATTGTAAGATAAATTGTAATATCATTAATAAAGCACAATTAATAACCATATAAGTTGTGTTCTTTTGTGGTAATTTTTCTTTCAATCAAGATGTTTAATTAAATAAATATCTTTTACCAAAAATAAGGTTCCCATTGTAAGTTGTTTTTTCTTTTTCAATCTAATAAAAAATTAACTCAAACCTATACTAAAGTCAATAAAAAAAATAAAAAAATAATAATAAATCTTTTACCAATAATAAATAAAATAAAAATAAATTTGTTACCAATAATAAAGGATAATATTAAATTTTCAAAATTCATTTTTTTCATAAAATTAAATTTATAAACTAAATTTTATAAATGTCTGAAGATCTTCAAAATTGTTAAAAAAATCAAATCATTTTTACTTTCAGTGGAAAGTTATATTCCGCCGACCTATAATAAGCAAAACCTATTACTAATTCTTTTTTCCCTCTCAAAAGTTTGCTCATGATCGAAAAGCCAAAAGGTAGAGGGAATAGCAGAGAAAACCCCACCTCAACAAGCCAAGAATATTAAAAAAGAGTAAAATCGATAACTACTTGCATGCTGGAAATCGTATTCCCATAGCTTGTAATATCCCAAAAAGGGAACATGCAGCAATACTAAACAATACTACTCAGAAATAATGCAGTTCAGCCAAATAAAAGCAAGAGACCAATATGGAGGCTCAATATTCACATATACATCAGCAAATAAAATTTACAATGAGGCCTATACAATGTATAACAGGAGATAGAAGACTTAAATGGAAGAAAACCCTCAAAAAGAGGTGCTTCAATCACATGTATTCACTGCAAAAGGCTTGAAAACGTTATTTTATAGAGCATACAACAGTTGAATATTACACTTTAGATCTAGAGCATATAAGTGCATGAAACACCATACCTATGACAGATCCACACACTATAGAGGCTCCTCTTTCAATTCCCCTTGGGGTTTTAAGCAAAACACCATGTACATGAAGTAGATCTAAGATCTAAGTTACACATCTGCAAAAATATGCAGTGATTCAGAAATGTACAGCAGTATGCAGATCAGATCTGATATGAACATGAATTAGATCCTCTCCAATAGATCTCAAAATGTGATGGGTAGATCCCCAACACTTGAAGCCCAGCTCCCCAAATGGTGTGCTAAAACACCCTGCAATAGTACCTATAAGAAAAACGCAGATCTGGAAGGGAAACTGCGCAGTAGGCTTTAGTGCATGTTTGGCCTGATGCCAAGATCTAAAAATGCAGCTCCAAAGGTCCAATACACTCTTGCCAATGGGATAGAAGACTTTCCCACTGAAAAGAGGCACTAGAATGGCCTATCTGAGTATATCTAGCCTCCATTTGCTGCATCTTATGAGGACAACCAAACCCTCAATAGGATTTTAATTGTAGGTGTAATATGAAGCTTGGCCAACTACCTGATAGTGGACAAGACAAGCAAGACTCTTCCAAGGGGCCTCTCAAGGAAAGAGGTGGGATTCCCGATCAGGAACACCCAATGCTAAATAGCACTATTCTCTGCTAAATAGCCAATAGAATGATATATGTCTAAACAGACAGTATATTCAGAAATATAATGCAATCAACAACCTTATCATGATGTCCTCCTCTTCCTTTTGTAAGATTGAGATCTTTCAAAACCCTAAACCATCTCAATGATTTAGCTTCTTTCACATGTGCCACCTCCAACTAAGACTGCACTATGCATCAATGAGGATCACTTCTTCTAGACAACATTGTTCATTTGGTCATGGTTGACTTAGTCAAATGATTTAATCCCTTTCACACATGAGGGTGTTTATTTAAATAGCCTAGTTTTGGCCTTGTTCACATGGGGCATTGATTTATTCATTGTTTTAGGAGTTTTTATTGTCCTCCTTTACACATTTATTCATGCAACAAGAAAATGAAACAAAATTGTATATTCCCATTAGCTGGGGATAATTGGGAATATTACAGTCCCCCCCTCCAAAAATTTTCTTGTCCTCAAGCAACTAATAAGGTGAGTGCTGCAACACTTCTCCTCCTCCATTGGTGACACCATCATGAGTTAAGCTTTCTTCATAAGCTAAGTGTTCACCAATCCAACCCTCCATGAATTGTTCCTCCAAAGTCATTATGAGATGTACATATTCCATCCCACAAGGAGCCAAGAACTCAAATAAAACAAACATGGCTGAAGCAATACTCTCCCTGAAACATGTAGCATAAGGTACATAGAGAGTCTCCATCCCATGTGGTACATACAAGCTTCCCATCCTCCCTCCATACATACCCATAAAAATTAAAACTATATCATCAAGGTATGGAAGCAAAACTACATATATACAAACAGAAATTTGAGCATGAGGAGGTGGGTCATTGTCCCACATATGATACCAACGTAGTGCATCTCCTTCCTGCATCAGATCAAGGTATGGTAAGTGGTTTCCCCACCACTTACTTGTTGCACATGTCATCTCACCATGGCTGAAAGTGTGAGATATGTTTGGTGCCTTTGGGAAGCACCCATCATGAAAGAAAATCCCCCTTTGCACATCAAGGGAGTGGCCAAATTTAGAAAATTTAGTGGCCCAATGTTTGCCATGAGATTTACATGATACATAACTCATCCTTGGAGTCATGGCCTGCATAAACATGGTGAAATAATTTGTAAAATCATAAAATGAAACTTGCTTTACATGATCATATTCTTCACCAACGATGTTCCTTATACACATGGAGTTGTGCATGGATCATTCTCCTCTTTCAAAAGGAGGAAGAGATGGATGAAATAGCTCTTGCATAGAGTCACATGGCTGCCCCAACTCCACATAGTTCATGAATTCTTGAAAATGATGATGTAGTTCTTCTTCCAAGCCTTCCCAATCAAAGCTTCTCATGATGATGTTGTAGATCTTCATGGAATACATATGGCTGAAACAGAACTCCTTGTATGCTCTTTGTAGTAACTTCTACTTAAGCTTAGAAGCTATAGACAAGAAAATCCTACCATGATGATAAATGACTCCCCCATGGACAAGATAGCCCTCATCTTCATATAGTTGGTCATCAAGTATCATACAAGTGTGTAGATCCTTGGAATAATCCACCAACAGTTGGGATTTCCAATATAGATCTAAACTGCTCAACAATGACATCACTGATGGTGTATCAACATAAATGTCTTTCATGTTGCTAATCTCCTCCTTGACATCTCCCATGCCAAAGATGTGTGTTGGAAGGCCATTCCTTCCATTCTCCTCCTCCCACAGCACATATCCATAAATGAGAGTGGGTGATGATGATAAGAGCAGAAGATCTCCCTCCTTCTTGAGCTTACCCAAGTCTCCCAGCGTTGTAGCTTTGTCTTCAAGTGCTCCAATCCCTCCTAGATCTAAGTTTGGAGCAGCAAGTTGTGAGGTCTTCCCCACAAAATCTGAATCAGGTGGCCTCCCAGGTGGTTTGCCACTAGATAAGAGTGTCCCATGCAGAAATCTCATGAACATAATGGATGGGACTGTAAGGTCCTTGCTTCCACTGTGCAAATCCATCTATATTTTCTGTGTGGAAGTGTTATGTGAGGGATATGTATGCATGCCTTTTATCATTTGATATTCAACACTCTTCTTGTCCACCCATTCCATTTACAAAGCCTCCCATTCAATGGTGACTTTCCCTAATGTAATCAACCATTGAACACCCAAAATAACATTGGTGTCTGGTATGTCAACTACAAAGAAGTGATCAACCAGAGTGTAGGTACCCATGGTGACTGAAAGTGATGGAAAATAATGCATGCATTGCATTTTTCTATCTCCTGGGACCAAAACAAATAATCCCTCAAAATTATCAGTGGGTATTGCCCTCCTCTGCACAAGATGGTCATCAATGAAGTTGTGGGTAGACCCATTGTTAATCAATACAGAAACCCTCTGATTCATGATTGAAACTTGAACTCTTAAGGTAAATTACATAGGTACTCCTCTCAAAGATGCAAGAGTTCCTCCAATAGGAGAAAATGTTCCATTTCCATCTCCTGATGGTGTTATATCTTCTTCAACATTGTCAGCACTATGACCCCTCCTTGGTTCATCATCTTCATCTTCTTCATGATCTGAGAAGACCTCTATGTAATGTGCTTTACCAGCATCACATATATGGCCAGGAACCCATGGTTCTTGGCAAGTGAAGCATAGCTTATTTCTCCTTAGATCTCTCTGGACCTCAATATCAAGAGGCTTCTTGAATGAGCTCTCCTTTGATGGAGTAGCTTTCTCTTCCTTTCCTTTAGAATAAAGAGAGGGCTTGTGTTGAAAGTTTTCCTTTGCTTTTGGCAAGGCATCTTGAAGGTCTCTAGCCCTCTCAATGGAATCATGCAAGGTAGTGGACTTGGTAGACTTTACCAACCCATGAAGAGGTTCATCTAGACCATCGATGAACATGTACACCCTTCTTGCTGCAAACAAGTCAGGAACCATAACAGATAATCTCGAAAACTCAGAAATATAAGACTTTGTATTACCTGATTGCTTCAACTTTGCAAGGCTCATGAAAGGTGCTTCTAGATCTCTTCTGTCAAATCTTTCCACCACCCTTCTAGTGAACTTTGAATAAGCAGTCACATTGGCATGACCAATGTAGACAAGCCATGGAACCACCAGTCATGTGCTTCACCTTCAAAGTGCAGTGCTGCAATCTTGATAGCTTCCATCTCAGGGACCTTGTTCAACTGAAAGTAGATGTCAAGTTTTTCTACCCATGCTTTGGCATAACACTTGGGTGACCCATAAAAATTGGGTCGAAATAATCTGCCCATAGAGTGATGTCGACCATGATTTTGAGTGAATCCACCATCTCTATGTTGATGCCTTGGTCTTCTTTTGTCCTTGAGGTGACAAAAATTTTGAAAACTTAGATGATCCTTGAATCTCTAAGTTTGAGACTCATATTCTTCAAATTAGTCTTCAAGGGATGCTTGCTCTTGTAACCCTTCATTTCCCATAGCCAAAAAGGTAGGCATGGTAGAACGTTGGGAAACTTGTGGTTGATTCACTGGTTGATCATTCCAGTGGTGAGATATGCCAGAGCTTTCTCCAAGATGGAATCTCTTAGGATATTCTTTGATTCTATCCATTCTCATCTCTTTGATCTCTCTAGCAAGATCTTGCATGGATTTCAAAAGGGTTTTTTCAAACTCCTTTCCATCTTCATCACTTCCAGATTTAGGGGCTTTACCTTTGTCTTTATCATCATTTGTGTAATCAAATTTCTTCTGTTTTCTTCTTAGATACCTCTTCTCTCTATCAGTAAGAGGCCCATATTCTTTTGAAGACATATTGGCTTCTTACAGGTTGTGCCAAGAAGATTGCTCCGATACCACTATAATATCCCAAAAAGGGAACATGTAACAATACTAAACAATACTGCTCAGAAATAACGCAGTTCAGCCAAATAAAAGCAGGAGGCCAATATGGAGGCTCAATATTCACATATACATCAGTAATTCATATTTACAATGAGGCCCATACAATGTATAACAAGATATAGAAGACTTAAATAGAAGAAAACCCTCAAAAAGGGGTGCTGCAATCACATGTATTTACTGCAAAAGGATTGACAGTGTTATTTTATAGAGCATACAACATCTGAAGATTAAACTTTAGATATAGAGCATATAAGTGCATGAAACACCAGATCTATGACAGATCCACACACTATAGAGGCTCCTCTTTCAATTCCCCTTTGGGTTTTAAGCAAAACACCATGTACATTAAGTAGATCTAAGATCTAAGTTACAAATCTGCAGAAATATGCAGTGATTCATAAATGTACAGCAGTATGCAGATCAGATCTGATATGAACATGAATTAGATCCTCTCCAATAGATCTCAAAATTTGATGGGCAGATCCCCAACACCTGAAGCCCATCTCCCCAAATGGTGTGCTAAAACACCCTGCAACAGTACCTACAAGAAAAACACATATCTGGAAGGGAAACTGTGTTGTAGGATTTAGTGCATGTTTGGCCTAATGCCAAGATCTAAAAATGTAGCTCCAAAGGTCCAATACACTCTTTCCAATGGGATAGAAGACTTTCCCACTGAAAAAGGGCACTAGAATGGCCTAGATCTAAGTAGATCTAGCCTCCACTTGCTGCAGCTTACAAGGACAACCAAAACCTCAACAAGATATGCACTGTAGGTGTAAGATGAAGCCTGGCCAACTTCCTAATAGTAGACAAGACAAGCAAGACTCTTCCAAGAGGCCTCTCAAGGAAAGAGGTGGGATTCCTGATCAGGAACACCCAGTGCTAAACATCACTATTCTCTGATAAACAACCAAGAGAATGATATATGTCTAAACATACAGTATATTCAGAAATATAATACAATCAACAACCTTCTCATGCTGTTCTCCTCTTCCTTTTATAAGATTGAGATCTTGCAAAACCCTAAACCATCTCAATGATTTAGCTTCTTTCACATGTGCCACCTCCAACTAAGACTGTGTTGTGCATCAATGAGGATCACTTCTTCTAGACAACGTTGTTGATTTGGTCACGGTTGACTCTATCAAATGATTTAATCCCTTTCACACATGAGGGTGTTTATTTAGATAGCCTAGTTTTGGCCTTGTTCACATGGGGCATTGATTTATTCATTGTTTTAGGATTTTTTATTATCCTCCTTTACACATTTATTCATGCAACAGGAAAATGAAACAAAATTTTATATTCCCATTAGCTTGGGCTAATTGGGAATATTACATAGCTTCATATCAATCTGCATAAGATGCAAAATTGAGAACCCCTGTTAATAGGTCAAAAGTCTAAAAGTACAATTCCTCATTAACTCAATTGAAAAATAAATAAGTAACATCCCGCCTAACTCGCCACAAGATGCCAAAATTTCAACATCTTTCCACCAAAACAAGGAGCAGAGGTATCCACTTCCCACCATAGCTCCAACCACTACGTCGGTCCCAATTTCTCATAAAATAAAATTTATTAGACAACATTCCAATTGCACACAAGATTTCATACCATATCAAACATTTTAGAAAAAAAAAAACCCAATTGCACGCCAGATTCCATATAAAATCAAAACATATTGACATATCCCAAGAAATAAACAACAGCATCCACTCAGTTCTTCATGTTATCACAATACAAAAAACATGTTTAATACAAGTTTATTACTTTATAGAAACCAAAGTATCATCCTTGGTACAATAAATAGAGCATTACAATGAATTTTTTTGAAACACTCTTCTTTTGACTAAATGCTACAATCAGCCCCACTTACTTTGCCAAAATCACCTAGAATTGTAGTGCCTAGACTTGTAAGTCTATCACTCTGTGAATACCAGAGTATTATCCCATGCAAGAAACAGGGCATTATCCCATTTACAACATTGTGAAGCTTGAATTTTAAATATATTTAATGCATGAGCACTTTTCATAAAATTTGCGCATAAAAAAGCATACAAAAACCCAAAATGTATACATCATTAATGCACAAAATTGTTTATAATATGCATTTAATTGGTACAGAAAGTCAAATTTTGAAGCAAATGGGCAGAAAACCTACTTTCCATATAGTAAGTTACGAGACAAAACCCCTTAATTCAATTCTTGAACTGCTCAAGAAACGGAAAAATAAAAAACCCCAAACCCAACATAGCATGGAAAGTAAAATATACAAGGCGACAATGTTTCTAATTTTCCACTGCATTTTACCTCACCAAAATGTTCGAATCCCCACTCATTTGTGCCACAAATTACCCTAAACAAACAGTTTCAAACCTATAAGCTCAATCACTATTTGAGCACTGAAATAGCCAAAATTGGGTTATATATATGTGTGTGTGTGTGTGTGTTTCCTCAGTGAAATAGCAGAAATGGAAAAAATGGGTAGGTTCATCATCACCCTTCACACATCCAATTTCCGGGTCACCACACTGATTCAAGCCCTCAAGTGGGCAAAATCCATAGAAAAATTTAACAAATCGTTTTACATTACAACATGAAAACATGGTAGAACGCCCTTAAGAATGGAAGCAAAGATTTAAACCCTCAGTACAGGAAAATCAAACAAAAAAAAATTCACACATCTAGTCTCCAGGTCACCACACTGATTCAAGCCCTCAAGTGGGCAAAATCCATAGAAAAATTTAGCAAACCCTAGGGTTGGATGCCGCAACCTAGTCTGAGCTAGTTTTTGTAGGGATCTACGGTTTGTTTTCAGGGGTGGGTAATTGAAATTTGTAGTAATACTACTCCTACTCACTTTTCGAACCCCTTCCAATTTTCGTGAACTGCACCCTATGAACATTTCAATGGAAACCAGTTCAAAGAAAGATTTTTAGCAATTGCAAGCAACCTACGAGCCTCATGAGGTAAACCGTAGATCTGATTAGGTGCACACTACATTCCTTTAATTTAGAAATAAAAAAATTTCAGCAAATTCCTCTAAAAGCAATGAGTTTATATATGAAATTAAGTGCAGTATTAATGGAAACTCCCAAACCACCAGATTCACCATGTATGTATAATGTCTGATGGCGGAGGGATTCGAACAGTTCAGTGTTACAGATAGAATTCATGACTGAGGCTGTAAAGGTAGCCTTCGATCTGCGTTACGTCCGTTTCTGCACAGACACCCCCTCGACAGTCGTAGAACACTGCAGAAGGGCTTCTTCTAGCTGCAACTCCAGTTCTGAGAACTCATCAACCTCATTAGTGTCTTCAAGGGTTTCCAGGAACAGATCGGTAAAGGATTCCATGTCTTCAAGGGTTTCATAACTTTCCCGGAGCCAATAGCCGCGGAACCATGGCAGAGACTGGACAAGATTCCATCATTCCAGGGAGAAATCCTCAACTTGCTGGTATGCCAAGGGTATAAACAATGGCGCATTTGGATTTAGTGTGGAACTACCTCGAGAAGTAACCACCATAACAACAAAACATAGAACCCTAAATCACAACGATTTGCAATAATCCAGCCATGACCAATCCGGCAGCCCTTTTCTGCAACTTACGGAAGGTCGAGGTCGAGGACTAGGAGGGGAAAGGGAACCTAAGCAAGCAGTAGATGAAGAGGGGAAAGGGAACCTAAGAAAGTAGCGGAGGAGGAGGGGAAAGGGAACTGGAGCGAGCAAAGGACTACCATGATTACTTATTCACCCCATATTTTGTGGACACATGTCATGATATAATTAGTTAGAAGGGCGATGAGAAATCTTTCTAATTGGGTGGGGTGAATAGTGTTTGCCCACCCAATCTCATAAAGAGAACACCTCCGGCGTAACAAGCAAAGGAGCGGTGGCAGTTCAGGTTTTGGAACGAAGAATTCTAATAGTCTCGGACCACAGAAACCCGCAGTCTCGGACCCCTAAAACCTGCAATCTCTTTATTAAATAATTGTTTTCAGTGGAACGCAAATATTCTGACATGTTTCAAGAACATACCTGTGATGATACTGTAGTAATTCGAAAATTGGATTTGGACATGCAGATTCAGTTTCACTATTGAATATTCATTCAAAAAACTAGTCTCAACGTATGTGACATCAATACTCTACAACGTATGTATATATGAGATATAGAGGCATAAGCTCGCACTTGCAGTAATACCTCTTCCTCGGACATGTGGTGGCACAAATTGGTAGTTATATGAAGCTCAAACCCTCTTGAAGTGCATGACTTAGATTTCGAGAGAAGACCTTTGTGAAGAATATATTTTTAGAGTCGTGATCTAACCTTTGTCTTATAAACATTGAGGCATTGGCATAAAGGAAGTTTGGGAGAAATATTTATATAAGGTGCTTATGGGGCATCTTTTAAGGTTTTTATAAGCCAGGTTTGAATAATTATTTGAAGCATTTGAAGACCTAGAGCATTGTTTGAGCACGCCCTTAGGAGTGGATAATTGAAGCACACTTTTGAATTAAGCTCTTAAGCAGATTTGGTCCATCACTTGAAGAAGCCTATGAATTGATATATACCTTGAAGAAAATCTTGTAATAAAATTTGAAGTATTTTTTGAAAGCACTCCTTGAAGAAAATATGAAGATACTTTTTTGGAGTATTGTTGAAATACTTCTTAAGCGGCTTATTGGATACCATTTTGAAGATCAGTTTTGATTCTTGGAACGCTCCTTGAAGAATACTTGAAGAATTTTTGGAGAAGACATATTGTACACCTCTGAAGCAGTCGTGTTGGATTAACATTAATGGTTGTCTTGTTAGAAAATTATATATTACAGAGCAATGCAACACATAAAATATGTGGAAACAAAAACACAGAAAACAAATAAATCAGAGAGACACAAATATACATGGTTCACGCAGTTTGGGCTATGTCCACCACAAATAGCCAGTCCTTCCTTTCTATTATCCAGCAAAATGAAGAGAGACAACCTACAGAAAATTCGTTGTAATATCCTCTGTTATCTCTCACGGTATCCCTATTTGTTTCTCGCTCTAAGAATACACATACAATACACATCGACAATACAATACCCTCCTAGAAAACGAGGGGTTGCCTTCTAGGGTGAAAAACCCTAAATTAAACATAACTTATACCATCAAACCATCCACCTAATGAACGACCTAGATTCACTAAAAATTACAATGCTTTTACAAGGCAATTTTACATCTAATTTTATTATAGGGGCAACGCCCCCCCCCCCCCCCTCCCCTTGGACCCCCCAGGCAGCGTACAATTACAGGTGGCGTTTCCAACCCATTAAGAATAGGGGTCCAATGTGATACAAAATAAAGAAGATAATCAGGCTCCACACCCAACATGTCTTGAAGGAATTATCTATGTAGAATGAGTTTTGGTGAATCCCTCATAATGTAACCCTGAGAATTTTGTTTGGGTAACATGAAGAGTTGTAGAGACACCTTCTGAGAAGAAAAAGTTGTCATAGATGAGTTGAGTGCTTTGGAGATCAATTGAGGGAATTGTTGAAGGTGAATATATTGTCAGGGCTGGTTGCAAAAGATATCGGAGACTTGAAGGACCGTTGAAATCATATTGAATATCTAAAGCAGTAGGTTAGAGCCCTAGAGCATAGAAGTCCTCAAGAAGACTAGATTGGAGCTTGCACTAGTGAGAGGGTTGGAACCCTAGAGGTTGGTGCCTCATAAAGAAAATGTTGGAGCATTGGAGAAGATAAGGTTGGAGCCCTAGAGGTTTGAGCCTCGTGAATTCCAAGTTGGTGCTTGGCAAAGTACAGGTTGGAGCTTGGTGGATTGGAGATTGGTATCTTCATCTAGGGTTGGAGCCTTAATTATTATTGTACTAAATTCATTGTAAAGAGGATTTGAGTCCTCGTCATTGATTAATAAATTTATTATTCTATAATTTTTCATTTTGTGTTCTAATTACAAGTGATCTTAACTGGTAAAAGAAACAATTGAAAATAAATATTGATTCCCCCCTCATCTTAGTATTTCCAACACGGGCGTTGCAAACCATTCTGCGATATCTCAGAGTGACTCCTTTACCTAATTTTTCATGCAAGGAGGATCAATCTCAAATATTATGCGAAATATCATTGCAAATAATTTTTTAGTTAATTTGTCATATACGCCTCAGAAGCTTGCTTCTGATAACACTCTGCATTAAAAGTAAATTGAGAACTTATCCTAAGGGGCCCAGTTCCAGTTCATTCCCGGGAACACGTACTGTGCACACATTTATTCTAAGATAAATGCATACATGTAGAATTTTGGTGCTTATTTCTCCCATAAAGATGCTTTGGCCTGCCCCCCTGACACTACAACTCATATGATAATATATCTACCCAATTGAAAGCTCTACCATGAGTCACCAATATATTGAGCATGTATATCTAATTCTCCTTGAACACCTCATTGTTCTTATGCCCACACAACCAAAAATACATGGTTATCAAGTATTGATACACATATGTTAAAATATGCAACTGCGGTCAAATTCCACTTTGGACAGCTCACATAAATGGAGATAATCATTGCATTGAATTCCCATTTTTAAGAGGACCAAAACCGACCTAAATATCACCTCATTTGGACAAGCATAAGTTTTTTTTTGAATTTATGAACCCACTCATGTATACTGGATTAGGTTATATTGTATCAGGTCAGCCCTAAAGAAAAGTGGAGACACTTCCATCTTTTTTCTGGCTTGCACGGGTCTGAGGCTCTTCCACGGGGGTTTAGGTTTGCTCTGAGGGAATAAAAGAGTAAATTTCAGTCTTCTAAAGATTCCTCTCAATGACCGTATGTTTGACATTTGACCACAAACAGTAATAGTACATTACAGTCCTCAGAATCAGGTCTTTGAGTATAAGCAGGTTACGTTCATTTCCTGGATGTTCTAATCTTTTGTTTTTTAGTTGCATAGATGAATATATGGATCATTATACTCTCTTTTTATAAATCATTTGATGACAATATTTTAGAATAATAATTTGAAATGGTTTTCCCCATAGTTTTTTTTTCCCCAGTCTCCAACCAATCTTGGTGTCTCTATGTGTGCATGATTTTCTTCTATTGTTCTTGGTGTCTCTATGTGTGCATGATTTTCTTATATTGTTCCTTTATGTTATGTTGCATTGATGATGATATTATTATTACTACATAATTGCATATGATACTGAATAATGATATAAATATGAATAATGTTATGTTGTTATGGAGTGAGCGTAGTGTGTTAATGAAGAAATTCAATTATCAAAGCCAAGAACAATATTCCCTAAGATAAATTAACATGGAATCAGAGCTAGGCTGAAGAAAAGTCATGGAGATCACCCCTATGATGACACCATTAATGGAAGAAAGAGAGGATGGTGGAGACCTAAAATAATTCTAGGGTTTGAAGGAAACCCTAGGAAATTTTTGCATTAGGGTTTGATGGTTAGAGTTTGAAAGAAACCATGGCTTATGGCAAAGACTTGAGATATGAAACTCTATCATGGTCAATATCAAGATTCTCAAGCAATTATGTTAGAAGCCCTAGATGGGATAGACTCTATTAGTCCTTGTTATTGATATATTAAAGGCATCAAGTGGACAATGGACGTAATGGTTCTTGTGTGAAAATTCCTAGATCTTCAATCTAAGGAATCCTATTGCAACTATCTGAATTACTTCTCCTATTATGTAGATTTCATTTACAGAATTAATTCATATATGAATTATTGAATTAAATACTGAAGCATCCTACACTTAATTAAAATAATTCTAAAACAAGGAAACTGAGCAAGAAATCAATCACACATAGGACACATTTATTTTGGACTAAGTCATCGAAAAAACACAATGTGGGAAAACCGGTGTAGAAAATCTGAGAGTTTGTATTGTTAAGCAGTAACAATTTCTGAATACCTCAAGGGTTATTCAGTTTTAGAGAGAAATATTTGCAAAGATAAATTGTGAGAATACCTCACTCAATCACTGGAAAATCCGACTGATCTGGACACTTAAGAAGTTTCCCCTAGAGGTCATTGCGCCACCTCTGCACTGTCACTATGTAGGCCTTGCGTCACCTCCTCTAAGCACTGTGTCACCCCAGATGTGGATCGATATGACTCCTGAAATCATAGCTCTTAGATTCTTGGCCTCACACCCCAACTTCCAGCTTCTAGATCAGTTCTGACAATGAAATCTTAGAAACCCTGTAAGCCGTTGCACAGCCTCTGCGTAGCCCTGTGTGGCTCTACACAGCCTCTGCGTCACCCTGACTGGATGTGTGTTGTATTTTTTGGACGTCTCTCTGCCTCTCTCTGCTGGTGATTACCCGGATGAGAAAATATCTCTCTCCAAATTCTATCTCTGCCCCTCACTGCACTAAATCACTTAGATCTGAACTTTGTCTAAGCACTGCTCCGTTAGGATAATTTGATCTCAAGATTCACTCTGTGTGTATATTTACAAATGACCCTCAAGCCTTCCTTTATATTCTTCTCTTTGAGAAATAAATGGTCGAGATTAGATCTCTAATCAACGGTTAAGATTATAACATGACTTGATCTTTGTTTACTAGATCATTCTCACTTTGTTTTATTAATGCCCTTTAATTATTTAATTTCACTAAGTTAGACTTAGGGTCTCCATTAAAATAATTAATTGTTTTAATAAAACATTATCTAAGTGGAATTTTCACAAACATTTTATCTATTCTTTGGAATACCCGTGTCTAAGCCTCTCCATCAAATTTGGAGCTTAGAGTACTTTCTAATGCTGCAAAAATCAACACTCTCTCTTAGAGAGGAAGGTATTTTAACAATATTCCTACCGCATACTTCTCTATCCTTGAAGAATTATTTGCGTTGTTGATGTCCATCAACCACTTCCCTATTGTTGCCCGTGACACTGCAACTACCACTGCTGCATCTGTACTAAAGTTGCCTCTCAAGTGTTGCATCTGCTATGCTGCTAGCACTGCCACTACTAACTCTACAACTCAAATATTGAGAGAAATATCTGAACTCACCCAAAACTAAACAAGTTTTTAGTGGATGCACCTTGGTGCTGAAGACTCTGATTGTTGGTAACTATTGTGATGTCCCTTTGATGCACTGGGTTGTTGTTTCTCTACACTCCGCAGAATTGATCTGCACTGCGCTTATACTGCTATGTTGTTGCCACTCTGTTATGTGTTGCTCACAATCTGGTGCTACTACCTACTGCACTATTGTCTCCATCACTCCTCATCTCCTACTGAAAAATTATCCATTCCGTTACTGCAAATATGAGCTCCCATAGCAAGGTATTTATCCATGAGGTGGGCTCCTCAAGGATCCTTCCCAACTGAAGTTCAAGGTGAATTACAGTTCAATGTCAGCCCACTTCTCTTCTCAAGAATCATGGGCACTCATAGCAAACTCATCTTGTTCGATCTTTGCGGCTACAACCTTCGGATCATGCTTCTCATCCTTGTCATTTTTCTTCAAAGGACATTGTGATGAAAAGTGGCCCATCTCACCACATCTGCATAATTTCATCTTCAAGACATCTATCTTCTGTCTGTGTTTCCCTTTCTCTGGGCCTTCTATTCTAGGGTTGCATTCTCCTCCTCCTTCGAACTCTTTGATCCACTCCCACTGTTTTCGTCAAGCTTGCACTTGACTAGATCTCTCCTAAGCTCTTCCTCTTGAAGCTCTAACCACGTCTGCTCCCAACTAGGAAGTGTAGCCTGCCTAAAATTATTTGGACAAAAACTTTCCACTCCTTTGTGACTGCGTTAATGGCTAGCCTCACCATAGTTGTCGAATATGGGGTGAATCACACAGCTACCAATTGATCTTGAATCTCTAGATGCCTCGTAAGGAATGGAGCAATGTGCTCCCCCTTCTACATTTGGACCAACCAGAGCTTCTGCTCCAAGTACATCTTCCAGTGCTCGGTAGTTCCTTCATACATCAAGGAAAATGCCACCCACATCTCCTTGGTGGTGTTCTTGCCAGCTACATGAGAGACTATGTGATACTTTACACCATCAACGATCATCCTCTTGGGATTTTCCATATTGGACTAGTACTTATTATGTGATTCAGATCTGAAGGTACAACAACCACATTCACCATGAACGTCTTAAGATTATATTCATCTAGAAGGAATTGAATCCTTTACTTCTAGATTACATATTTGGAGGAACCCTCCAACCGGTCCTAATATCTAAGACCATGAGCTGCCATCTGAGTCGAAAAACTATCAAACTACTTCCTCTTTCTCCCCCTCTGCACAACACTTGGCAGGCTTATGCACTCCTCCTAGAGCTCGTATATCTCTGCCCTGATCTACAACTCGGATCCTAGAAAAACCTTGAATTCCTCGGCTTGGAGGTCACTGAGGAATAATTCCCCGCTATGTGTTCTTTTCTTTCTTCTATCGCTTTTCTGCCCGGAAACTACCTGCAGAAAAAATATGTCCCTCTAGCTCTACGTGAAGGCTCTGCACTACTCCCTCTTCCTCGGAAAATCCATGAATCGGAAGTCCTACCTCTCTGTCGACTCACTCAAAGAAAAACAACCTCGAAACTTCATCTCTTCTCGCTAGAACTGCACAATCCCTTTGGGGATTCGATCTGTTGCTACTATAGAAATTTGGCCTTCTCTTCAGATTCAAATATGATATTCATGTTTCACATCAAATGCTCTGATACCATGTGAAAATTCCTAGATCTTCAATCTAAGGAATCCTACTGCAACTATCTAAGTTACTTCTCCTATTATGTAAATTACATTTACAAAATTAATTCATCTCTGAATTATTGAAGTAACTATTGAAGCAGCCTACACTTAATTAAAATTATTCTGAAACAAGGAAAATGAGCAAGAAATCAATCACACATAGGACACCTTTATTTTGGACTAAGTCCCCGGAAAAATCCAATGTGGGAAAACCGATGCAGTAGATATGAGGGTTTGTATTATTAAGCAGTAATAATTTCTAAATACATCTCTAAATACCTCAAGGTTTATTCAGTTACAGAGAGAAATACTCACAGAAAGAAATTGTAAGAATACCTCACTCAATCACTAGAAAATTTGGCTGATCCGACACTGGAGAAGTTTCCCCTTGGAGGTCACTATGCAACCTCTATGCAGTCACTACATAGGCCCTACGCCACCTCCTGTAAGCATTGTGTCACCCCAGTTGTGGATCGATCTGAATCCTAGAATCATAGATATCATCCTCCCCGTCTCACACCCCGAATTCTCGGTTCTGAATCAGTTCCGACAGTGAAATCTCAGAAAACATTTGAGCCCTTGGCAGCCTCTACATAGCCCTGCATGGCTATGCGTGGCCTCTACGTCATCCTGACTAGCTCTACTATATGTATTTCTACCTCTCTCTACAGATGATTCTCCAACTAACAAAATCTCTCTCTGGATGCTATCTCAGCCCCTCACTGCACTGATTCACTTAGATTTGATCTTCGTCTGAGCACTGCTTTGTCAGAAGAATTCAATCTCAAGATTCACCCCATGTGTGTCTTTCCAAATGACCCTCAAGCCTTCCTTTATAATCTTCTCGTTGATAAACCAAAACTCAAGATTATATCTCTAATCAATGGCTAATATAATAAAATGAATTGATCTTTGTTTTCTAGATAATTCTCCCTATGTTTTATTAATTCCCTTTAATTATTTAATTTCCCTAAGTTATACTTAGGGAACCCATTAAAATAATTAATTATTTTAATAAAACATGATCTGAGTGGAATTTTCACAAACAGTCTATGGGTTCTTTCGAATACCCATGTCTAAGCCTCTCCACCAAATTTAGGGCTTAGATCACTTTCTGGTGCTACAAAAATCAACATCTTGAAGGTTGGTTCAAGAGGGAGAGGATCACCTATCTTTACAGATCAGTATTCCTTTGATTTATGATGCTCCTTTGTGTCTTTAATTTTTACATATGGATCTGATTATTGTTTTGATTATTATGCTTCCTGCATATATAATTTAGTATTTGAATGCTCCTAACTTCTTGATGAGATATGATAAGTGGATCCCACTTGAGGATCATGGCTAGTGCAAGAAGAGAATATCTAGCTCCGGAAAAGATTCTCTTGATGAAAATGTGACAAAGCGCTACAAGTTTCTTATGTAAAATAAGAAGGTGTGCAAGTATCTAAACACCATAAGGTATGATGAGAGTGTACATTTCAAAAATGGCTCCTACATATGAAATTTTGATTCATGGTACCCTTGATGAGACGATATACTTGAAAGAGAACAAGTATATTACCTTTTAGATATGATGAACTTCTTGATCCTTTAATTATCTTTGATATATTGGTACACTTGATGTTTTTCATGCATATTTCATTATAATACATGATGTATTTCATATATAAGGTCAGCTCATTAATGATACTATTGATAATGCTTGTGATGAGCATGATGAATGTGTGAAAAAAGGGTGGATACTCCTTTTGCTTTGGTAAAAAAAAATGAATGAACTAATTTGATACTAATGATATTGTTTGTGAAAAGTATAGTATCGAAGATGATAGATTCATATTTAGGATCCTTTGTTTACCATGGTTATTTCTTGATATGCTTAGTAATTATGGCATATATTGAATACCATAAGTTGATGGATTGAGTTATGGGACAAAGAAGTAATGATTTTTATTATGATTCATGAAGTCTACTCCTATTATGTGACACTAACCCTTGATGAAATATTGATGTCATGATGCCATGGTGAATTAGTTGTTAGCATCATATGATCATGATGAATATGTGATATGGTATGATTTTATTTGCTGATTTATGACAATATTATAGTTAGGATGGTGGAATGAATAAAAATGACTAAAGTGGATTCCTATTCAAAGGGAGAATCTCTTCATAAGATCCCTTCTCCTATTGTCCTTTTCATTATATATTATTTAATGTTGAAGTATGATTTATGGTAATGAATAGAAAAATATTTGACATTGATAATTTGTAGCAAAGTTATGATCTGAAAAGACAGATTTTTCCTTATTTTAAGCCCTAGTCACACGGAAGCAAGCCTACAATTGTGATTGTAGCCTCTCGGCCGCAAAAAATTAAGGTCAATGGTGTGACTAGACTCTCTGAACCAAACAAAGAAAGGTCCATGGGTGTGACTATGCCTACATGACACAAAAATGATGTTTTATGCATGAAATCAAATTTTTACCTGTAGGATGTCAGTTCTACAGAAATTAAGTAGACATCATGAATATCTATAAGAAGGAAAGTTTGAATGTTTACTATAATATGAATATGTTGATTGAACTTGTGTTTGCAGGTGACCGAGATATGCAGAGAGATATGTCATTTATGTTACAAGGGTTTGACATGATTTTGTTGATTGATGTAGATGAGAAGTGTTTGGAGTTTTGACATGATGCTTGATATTGATTTAGAACTTTGATTTGATAATTGAGATATGGTTTGGATTATAAACCTCACTATGATAGTAAAATTTGGATTTGAATTGATGTCTAATGATTTGACTTAACGAATAATGATTTTCCTTGATAAAATTTCTATATTAACATAATGATCTTCAATGACTTATATTGGTATTCGATAATGGTTTTGTAATGACCTCCTTTTCC